>SJYX01006709.1:0-18826 GCA_006410675.1 Oreotragus oreotragus | reverse complement strand
TCTCCAGACAGCCATTTTGCTTTTTTGCATTTCTTTTCCATGGGGATGGTCTTGATCCCTGTCTCCTGTACAATGTCACGAACCTCATTCCATAGTTCATCAGGCACTCTATCTATCAGATCTAGGCCCTTAAATCTATTTCTCACTTCCACTGTATAATCATAAGGGATTTGATTTAGGTCATACCTGAATGGTCTAGCGGTTTTCCCTACTTTCTTCAATTTAAGCCTGAATTTGGTAATAAGGAGTTCATGATCTGAGCCACAGTCAGCTCCTGGTCTTGTTTTCGTTGACTGTATAGAGCTTCTCCATCTTTGGCTGGATAGAATATAATCAATCTGATTTCAGTGTTGACCATCTGGTGATGTCCATGTGTAGAGTCTTGTCTTGTGTTGCTGGAAGAGGGTGTTTGCTATGACCAGTGCATTTTCTTGGCAAAATATTAGTCTTTGCCCTGCTTCATTCCACATTCCTAGGCCAAATTTGCCTGTTACTCCAGGTGTCTCTTGACTTCCTACTTTAATGAAAAGGACATCTTTTTTGGTGTTAGTTCTAAAAGGTCTTGTAGGTCTTCATAAAACCGTTCAACTTCAGCTTCTTCAGCATTACTGGTTGGGGCATAGACTTGGATAACTGTGTATTGAATGGTTTACCTTGGAGATGAACAGAGATCATTCTGTCGTTTTTGAGATTGCATCCAAGTGCTGCATTTCAGACTCTTGTTGACCAGATATCTCTAATTTTCTTGAAGAGATCTCTAGTCTTTCTCATTCTATAGTTTTAATCTTTTTATTTGCATTGTTCACTTATGAAGGTGTTCTTATCTCTCTTTGCTATTCTTCAGAACTCTGCATTCAGTTATCTATATATTTCCTGTTCTCTTTTGCCTTTAACGTCTCTTCTTTTCTCGAGTATTTGTAAGGCCTCCTCAGACAACCGTTTTGTCTTCTTGCATTTCTTTTTCTTGGGGATGGTTTCAGTCACTGCCTACTGTACAATATTTTGAACCTCTATCCACAGTTCTTCGGGCACTCTGCATCAGATCTAATCTCTTGAATCTATTTGTCACTTCCATTGTATAATCATTAAGTGAAAGTGAATTCGCTCAGTCGTGTCCGACTCTTTGCGACCTGTGGACTGTAGCCCACCAAGCTCCTCTGTCCCAGGGATCGAACCCAGGTCTCCCACATTGCTGGCAGACGCTTTAACCTCTGCACCACCAGGAAAGGGATTTGATTTGAGCCATGCCTGAATGGCCCAGTAATTTTCCCTACTACAGGGAGGAACCACAGTCCCACCCATTAACAGAAAATTGGATAAAAGATTTACTGAACATGGCCCTGCCCAACAGAGCAAGACTCAATTTCCCCCACAGCCAGTCCCTCCCATCAGGTAGCTTGCACAAGCCTCTTATCCTCATCCATCACAAGGCAGACAGAAGGAGCAAGAATTTCAATCCCATGGCCTCCAAAATGAAAACCACAATCACAGAAAAGCAACCAAAATGATCACATGGATCACAGCCTTGTGTAACTCATGAAACTATGAGTCATGCCATACACAGCCCCCAAGATGGATGAGTCATGGTGGAGAGTTCCAACAAACCTTGGCTCACTAGAGAAAGGAAGAGCAAACCACTTAGAATTCTTGCCTTGAGAGCCCCATGAACAGTAGGAAAAGCAAAAAAAGATACAACCCTGAGAGATGACTTCACCAGGACAGTAGGTGTCCAATATGTTATATGCTAGGGAAGAGTGGAGAAATACAACCTGAAAGAATGATGAGGCTGGTCCAAAGCAGAAATGACACCCAGCTCTGGATGTGTCTGGTGGTGAAAGTAAAGTCTGATTCTTTAAAGAACAATATTGCATAGGAACCTGGAACATTAGGTCCATGAATCTAGGTAAGTTGCATTTGGTCAAACAGAAGATAGCAAGAGTGAATATGGATTTTTGAGGAATCAGCGAACTAAAATAGATGGGAATGGGTAAATTTAATTCAGATGATGATTATATCAACTACTGTAGGGAAGCATCCCATAGAAGAAATGGAGTAACCCTCATAGTCAACAAAAGAGTCCAAAATGCAGTACTTAGATGCAATCTCAAAATGACAGAAGGTACCCAGTCCATTTCCAAGGTAAACCATTCAATATCACAGTAATCTAAGTCTATGGCCCAACAACAAACGCAAGAGAAGCTGAAGTTGAATGTTCTACGAGGACCTACAAGACCTTCTAGATCTAACACCAAAAAAAAGATGTCCTTTTCATCACAGGGGACCATGCACAAGTAGAAAGTCAAGAAACCAAGATCTTCCAACAAACCAAGATCTGTTCTCTAGGAGTTGGATAAAGCAACAAAATGGATTTCCCCTACAAACTCCAGAAAAGACCACAAGCCTGTTGCCGCTTTGATTTCAGACCTCAGAACTGTATTTTGAATTTCTGACCTCCAGATATGTAAACAAATACCTTGGTGTTGTTTCAAAGCACAAAGGTTTTGGTCATTTGTTTTAAGAGCAGTGTTAATTAAGACAGATGTGGTTCAAGTCAGCCCCACTTCCATCTGCTGCAACATGAGTTTTACTCTCTGCTGAAATGTTCCTCTGACCTCAGAGACAGTTGGTCATCTCCCCAAACACAGGAACCTTGTCTCTTGATTCCACTTTCTTCCTTAGTGACGGACTGATTCCGTGGTCCTCATTACAGCAAAGTCTTTGAAAACTGTATACTTTGTTCCACATTCGTCTCTTCACATCATTTTTTGAACCAGCTTTACTCAGGGTTTGCCTTCACTACTCTGTCAAAGCTGCATTTGATCCTGCTAAGGTTAACTGCCGAATCCAGTGGTCCATTTTCAATCTTCTCTTACTTGACACATTGAAAGCACCGGACTCTTTTCTCCTGCAAACACTTACTTCACATGCCTTCTAAGAACAGTCCCTCCTACTTCACTCACTGATCCTTTTCAGTCTTTTTTGCTTGTTTCTTCAGTTTTTGAATTTTTTTTTTTTAAGGATTTTCTTAATGCGTATTTCTCATGAAGCTTGATTTCCCTGTCCACACCACTCACTGTATAATGTAATATCTCTGACTGGTTAGTTTCATGGCTTTAAGAGACTATATTTGACAAATTTCAGATGAATATTTTGTCTAAACCTTTAATTGATTTGCACGTGCAACTCTATGCATGCATCTTCACTTGGATACCTAAAGGCATTTGAAAGATACGTATGTATAACTGAATTCATGATCTTCCCACAAAAATGAGATTCCCTGAATTGTCTCTATCTCAGAAAATGGCATCTGCGCTTCCTGTTACTTAAACACAAACACCTGGAGTCAACTTTGATTCCCCTTTACCTTTCACCATATGTCCAACATGTTAGCAGCCTAGTTAATGCTGATCTTAAAATAAGTTCCTATTCCAATACCTTTGGCCATCTTTACTGCTCCTCTGTGGTTCCAGCCAACATTACCTCTCACCTAAATTCCTGTAAAGTCCTAAAAAGGAGCTTTTTTCCCCTTTTTCTTCTAAACACAACAACCGGAGTGATATTTTTTTTGAAAACATGTCAGCTCATGTAACTATTGTGCTCAAAACCAAAATATCATTCTCCACTTCTCTCAAAGTAAAGACCTCTCGAAAATCCACATGACACAGACCCCATGGCCCCACTGGCTCTCTGGCTTGTCTTCAACTCCTGTTTGCTTCCCTTACTAAACTCCATCCACATCAGCCAATTGCTGGCCCTCAAATATTATATGAATGCTCTTCCTTCCTGGACTTAACATTTTCTGTTCCAGAGAAATGCAAGGAGCCACTGTCTCTATGTTTCAAGGCTGTTTCTTGTACAAATGAAACGTTGTGTGGGATTAAGGGTAGTTGGTGTCTCTGCCTAACAGATGGACCGAAATGTGAGAGATTGTGCAGGATTTTCTCAACAGGCACTTACCCATTTCGAACAGCTAAATTCTCCTGATGACATTCCCTGTCCTATCCTCCACTAGACAATAAACTCAAGGATTTCTCATTTAGTTAATATTTATTAATAAAACAATGTCTTACTGCTGCTGCTGCTGCTGCCTTGCTTCAGTAGTGTCCGACTCTGTGCGACCCCACTAAAGAATGTTAAATAAAGTTTTGCTGAATGAATGAATGAATGACAACCAATGAATGGATGGTAAAATATGTACGTATTTATCAAAATGCTAAGCATGGGCAGACAATTAAGAAACTAAATAAATGAATCAGATGTGCTGCTTTACAGAGAGCAAAATATAATACCAGATCTTTTAAATCATATTTTAGCTTACCAAGATAATTATGCTAAGTTGAAAAGAATACAGCCTGTAGATTGAAGAGTATTTGTCTTTGTAAATAATCATACACACAAATTTGTATAGGATTCTATAAGGAAAATGTACCAAAGTATTATTTAATGGTGAATTACAGCTTATCTTTATTTTCTATCATTTCTCTTTTACTTTCCAAATTTTCTGTAATTTTTTTTAATTATCAGGAAAAAAAAAGAGTATTCTTACTTTGAAGTTTTAATTGTTTCATAAACTGCTTATTTTTTCACAAGGAAAGGCATTTTCAAAAGTTGAGACACTTCATTCAAGCACCTTCACCACTAACAAAAATCCTCTTCACAGCCCCAGAAGCAAGAAATTCTTGAAGAACCACAGTGAGACCCAAGAATCAGTATTCTTCAAGAAATGGATATTCAGGGTGATTTATACCACTGAAAGAGAAGGAGGAGGATTCATTTATTAATTCTGTCATGTTGTCATAGAGAACATTACTCTGTGAGTGCAGTCAGGATGGGCTAAAATTCAAAATCCACAAACACATCCCTCCTTCTCCCCCAAAAAACACACATCAGGTGACTGCTTCATGTGTATAAGACACCTGCTCGTCCAGTCCCAACACTGACATGTAATTGTCACTCCACAATGACAGGTAGTTTGACTCAGGTTACAATTTTAAGAGGGCGCAAGACCTGGGGCTAACTCTGGAGGTCATTTCAGCCCCTTCGTGGAACTTCTGTCCCTAGACGATGAGAAGGATCATAGCGAACAAAGTAGCTGCTCTTTTTTCGCACATCCATGGATAAGCATAAAAAAAAGAGTATTCTTACTTTGAAGTTTTAATTGTTTCATAAACTGCTTATTTTTTCACAAGGAAAGGCATTTTCAAAAGTTGAGACACTTCATTCAAGCACCTTCACCACTAACAAAAATCCTCTTCACAGCCCCAGAAGCAAGAAATTCTTGAAGAACCACAGTGAGACCCAAGAATCAGTATTCTTCAAGAAATGGATATTCAGGGTGATTTATACCACTGAAAGAGAAGGAGGAGGATTCATTTATTAATTCTGTCATGTTGTCATAGAGAACATTACTCTGTGAGTGCAGTCAGGATGGGCTAAAATTCAAAATCCACAAACACATCCCTCCTTCTCCCCCAAAAAACACACATCAGGTGACTGCTTCATGTGTATAAGACACCTGCTCGTCCAGTCCCAACACTGACATGTAATTGTCACTCCACAATGACAGGTAGTTTGACTCAGGTTACAATTTTAAGAGGGCGCAAGACCTGGGGCTAACTCTGGAGGTCATTTCAGCCCCTTCGTGGAACTTCTGTCCCTAGACGATGAGAAGGATCATAGCGAACAAAGTAGCTGCTCTTTTTTCGCACATCCATGGATAAGCAAATACCAAGGATCCCCAAAAATGCAGACTGTCTTCATTAAGGAAATTCTACTCTATTGAAGAGATACAATAGTCACCTGAATAATCATACAGCACAAGGTGGCACTGATATTTTCTTAAATATCAATGATGTATTTGATGTATTAAAACATTGATTACCCAGTAATTAGTATAACTATTGTTTTCTTTTTTTCTATGTTTCTACTTTTCTTTCTAAACTTGTCCTTTTCAATTCAATTCATTAAAGAGTGCATTCTGAGCAATTCGAAGTGCCAGGGGTTGTGCTGTTGACCTGAGCCCACAAAGAGGAATAAGTCTAGCCATTCACAGCCTAATGAAGAAGATAGAATTATACTTAAAAGTCTTTAAGGACAGAAAAGTGAGTCTCCACCATTTTTTCATTTATCATGTATTTTATCAGAATTGTGATATAGTTTTACAAACAATAGGGGGAGTTTTGAAATCTTTCCCTTCAAACAAAATCTTTACTGTACCAATAATTTGCATTCCCTCCTCTCTAAACTCCCTTCCAAATTTCTCTTCTGTCTCTTCAATCCTGACATTCTCCTGCAGTGATGAGGCAGCTAGAATTCTATGTTAGTGACTAAGTCAAAGGCAATCAGGTGGGGGCTCCCCAGGGGGTGGACTTCTGCTGGCTAAAGGCTAAACTGCAGTGAGTCTTCACTCAAGAAACCAGAGAGACCCAGATGATTTTACCTGAGTGTGTCCTGTTAAGGACACAGCAGTCTCTCACTGGAAGGTCAGTTAAGCTCATAACCTATTGGTAATTCAGCTTGGCAAGATAACAAGGATGAGGACATGGGAATTGTAATAGGGAAAAAAGATCAATGAAGGAAGAGATTAATTTGACAGAAATGGATTGTGTCTTGGAGAAGAAATGCTTGTAAGGGAGAAAATCCACCAGACCCTTAGGAGATGGGGTGGAAGCAGGCCCATGTGACTTCTCAAAACTGTTGAGGATTGGCCTTCGTAGGACCTTCCTCTATAAAAAGGTATCAACAAGATGTTTTATCATTGTGTTAGGAATAACATGAATGGGGGCTTCCCAGGTGGTCAGTGATAAAGGATCCACCTGCCAAGTAGGAGACATGGGTTCAGTGATTGGCAAGATAACTTGGAGAAGAAAATGTCTACCCACTCCAGGATTCCTGCCTGGGAAATCCCACAGACTCTGGAGCCTAGCAGGCTACAGTCCATGAGTCCAAAGAGTTGGACACAACTAAGCAATTAAACAACAACAGCAAAACACAAATGTAATCCAGAAAGGATTCATTATTATACAGTTATTATTAATATAACCATTTTATCCTGATGTAAAAAGAATTAAACACATTCACAGGTCTCTGTAAGAATAGTGGGCTGCTGGCACTGTGCCCTCTGTGTTTACTGGGTCCCTCAGCCCTGAGAGGAGGTGCATCAGGCACAGGGATTAGGGGCACAAAGTAGTGAAATCACCATGATGTCAACTCTGAGGATTTTACTGATGGGCTGTCCTAGGTCCCAAACATTTCTGTTGGTCAGACACAGAGCCCAAGAGGAAACCTCTGGTTTGAGGCCTGCAGAAAGACTCTGGTTGGCTCCTATGCTGGAATCAGGACTGTCTTCCCAGAATCAAGTTTTTAAAAGTTTCATTGCCCTACTGATCTGCCTGCTACAGGGAAAAAAAAAAAACAATGCGTGTGAAATATCTGCAAGTCACTTACAGTGGAAATTCGTAATATCTTATATTTCTATTGATGCCATCGATTGCTTTCATGTCTTCTGGAGTCAGTTCAAAGTCAAACACCTGGGAGGAAAGAAGAAGCACATTACCTTTCCCCCTCCACTCCAGGATTCCTGCCTGGGAAATCCCACAGACTCTGGAGCCTAGCAGGCTACAGTCCATGAGTCCAGAGAGTTGGACACAACTAAGCAATTAAACAACAACAGCAAAACACAAATGTAATCCAGAAAGGATTCATTATTATACAGTTATTATTAATATAACCATTTTATCCTGATGTAAAAAGAATTAAACACATTCACAGGTCTCTGTAAGAATAGTGGGCTGCTGGCACTGTGCCCTCTGTGTTTACTGGGTCCCTCAGCCCTGAGAGGAGGTGCATCAGGCACAGGGATTAGGGGCACAAAGTAGTGAAATCACCATGATGTCAACTCTGAGGATTTTACTGATGGGCTGTCCTAGGTCCCAAACATTTCTGTTGGTCAGACACAGAGCCCAAGAGGAAACCTCTGGTTTGAGGCCTGCAGAAAGACTCTGGTTGGCTCCTATGCTGGAATCAGGACTGTCTTCCCAGAATCAAGTTTTTAAAAGTTTCATTGCCCTACTGATCTGCCTGCTACAGGGAAAAAAAAAAACAATGCGTGTGAAATATCTGCAAGTCACTTACAGTGGAAATTCGTAATATCTTATATTTCTATTGATGCCATCGATTGCTTTCATGTCTTCTGGAGTCAGTTCAAAGTCAAACACCTGGGAGGAAAGAAGAAGCACATTACCTTTCCCCCAAGAAGATGGCCTCCCCCTGGGGACTGGAGGACTTTCCAGCTGGATGGGGACAAGAAAAGGGGACAGGGAAGCCGTGTCTGTCCTCAGCTTCCAGGTGAACAAGCCTGGGAGCCTCTGCTGAGTTCTCACCTCTCCTTCCCACACCTCCTTCTATGTCCACCTCACAAACACTACAGTGCATCAGTCCCTTAGCTTTCTAAATGAATCACTTCAGACAGAAAAGAAATGTACTAAAATACCCTTTTGTCTTTGGACACTCCTGACTCGACACCTGAGCAAACATTAGACTGCTTCACGCTCCCCAACATGCCCTAAGTGTGACAGCATTGCACTAAAGCCATATGGGGAGGAGTCTTCCTTGCAAAAGCCTATCCAAGAATCTGATATCAAACTTACTCTTTATCTATGAATAAATCTAAAAGAAACTTTATGTAAATGCCTTTGTAGATAAAGTTCTGAAAAGTTTAAACATTAAAGAACACCTAAAATATTAAAAGTTCACATCATAATCATGAAATGGATAACTCAATTTTGTAAAGAAATTTGTTTTCTCTGAAATCATCTAGTGTTTCAATGCAACATGAATCAAAGACTGACATACACATTCTCTTGTAGAAGTCAGTAAAGTGATACCAAATTTTAAATAAAAGAACTAATAAAAAGCAGCCAAGACATTCTTCAGTTCAGTTCAGTTCAGTTCAGTTGCTCAGTCGTGTCTGACTCTTTGCAACCCCATGAACCACAGCACGCCAGGCCTCCTGTCCATCACCAACTCCCGGAGTCCACCCAAACCCATGTCCATTGAGTCAGTGATGCCATCCAACCATTTCATCCTCTGTCCTCCTCTTCTCCTCCTGCCCCCAATCTCTCCCAGCATCAAAGTCTTTTCCAAAGAGTCAACACTTTGCATCAGGTGGCCAAAGTATTGGAGTTTCAGCGTCAGCATCAGTCCTTCCAATGAATATTCAGGACTGATTTCCTTTAGGATGGACTGGTTGAAGAACTTACCATTCTGGAAATAAGACTTACTATATAATTTAATAACACAGTACAGAAAAATGAATAGTTAAAGAAAGAGGCCAGAAATGTACATATATGCTCTCTATACATGACAGAGTTGACAATGAAAATCTGTGGGAAATATGGACATGTTGTTTTTATTCAGTTGCTAAACGACTCTGATGCTGGGAGGGATTGGGGGCAGGAGGAGAAGGGGACGACCGAGGATGAGATGGCTGGATGGCATCATGGACGCGATGAACGTGAGTCTGAGTGAACTCCAGGAGATGGTGATGGACCTGGAAGCCTGGAGTGCTGTGATTCATGGGGTCGCAAAGAGTCGGACACGACTGAGCGACTGAACTGAACTGAAGTCATATCCAATTGTCTGTGACACACTGGACTGTGGCAAGGCAGGGTTCCATGTTCATCATCAACTCACAGAGCCGCTCAAAATCATGTCAATCGAGTTGGTGATACCATCCAACCACCTCATCCCTTCTGTCTCCCCCTTCTCCTTCTGCCCTCAGTCTTTTCCAGCTTCAGGGTCTTTTCCAATGAGTCAGCTCTTTACATCAAGTGGCCAAAGTATTAGAGCTTCGGCTTCAACATCAGTCCTTCCTATGAATATTCAAGGTTGATTTCCTTTAGGCTAGATTGATTTTATATCCTTGCTGTCTTAGATTTCCACTTAATAAACAAACATATATGCAACCATTTTCATATTTATTGGAAAACCAATTCTAGGTGTATTGCAGGGCCAAATTAGAATGGAAACAGAAATAATTTTTTAGGGGACCATACACTTGACCTTGACTTATATGGACCTGTAACAATGGGCAGTGAACTTTGCCAGAACTGATGAGTCAGTTCTGAGTCTAGAAATGAAGAGTATGTTTTTTTCCATTCACTGAATATGGGTGATAGTACTGTGCTGACTTGATAACCAGGTTAGTTGATCGCAGTCTAGTCAAATATACATGTAAAAACATGGAGAAGTGTGTAGGCTCCTCTGACAAGAGTCATATCCACCTGCTAAAGCAAAACTGCTGAGCTGCTCTGCACTGAGCTGCAAATGCATGAGTGAGATCAGCTAAGAGGATAGCAGCTGAGCTGAGTTCAGGTTGATTGTCAAAACACAGAATCAAGAGACAGAGAAATGATCTCTGCATTAAATCCTGAAAATGGAGAGAGTTTCCTGTATAGCTGTGACTAAGGGTACAATAATGGTCTCCTACAAATAAATCAAAAGAGAAACAACCTAGCTAAAGTGGACAAAGTCTTGAAGAGGAGCTTCACAAAGAGAAACTCAAGAAGATCAAATGTATTATGATGAAACCCTATAATATTAAGGGGAAAGCAAAATAAAACCATGATGGTTTGGGGGTTAAAGATTGCTGCTATAATTTTTGTGACCCCAAACTTCCAAATAGGAAAAGGAGTATGTCAAGGCTGTATATTGTCACCCTGCTTGTTTAACTTATATGCAGAGTACATCATGAGAAATGCTGAGCTAGAAGAAGCACAAGCTGGAATCAAGATTGCCGCGAGAAATATCAATAACCTCAGACATGCAGATGACACCACCCTTATGACAGAAGGTGAAAAAGAATTAAAGAGCCTCTTGATGAAAGAGGAGAGTGAAAAAGTTGACTTACAGCTCAACATTCAGAAAACTAAGGTTATGGCATCTGGTCCTATCATTTCATGGCAAATAGATGGGGAAACAGTGGAAACAGTGGCTGACTTTATTTCTTGGGCTCCAAAATCACTGCAGCCATGAAATTAAAATTTTAACTTATATGCAGAGTACATCATGAGAAATGCTGAGCTAGAAGAAGCACAAGCTGGAATCAAGATTGCCGCGAGAAATATCAATAACCTCAGACATGCAGATGACACCACCCTTATGACAGAAGGTGAAAAAGAATTAAAGAGCCTCTTGATGAAAGAGGAGAGTGAAAAAGTTGACTTACAGCTCAACATTCAGAAAACTAAGGTTATGGCATCTGGTCCTATCATTTCATGGCAAATAGATGGGGAAACAGTGGAAACAGTGGCTGACTTTATTTCTTGGGCTCCAAAATCACTGCAGCCATGAAATTAAAAGACACTCCTTGGAAGGAAAGTTATAACCAACCTTGACAGCATATTAAAAAACAGAGACATTACTTTGTCAACAAAGGTCTGTCTCGTCAAGGCTATGGTTTTTCCAGTGGTCATGTATGGATGTGAGAGTTGGACTATAAAGAAAACTGAGTGCCAAAGAATTGATGCTTTTGAACTGTGGTGTTGGAGAACTCTTGAGACTCCCTTGGACTGCAAGGAGATCCAACCAGTCCATCCTAAAGGATATCAGTCCTGGCTGTTCATTGGAAGGACTGATGTTGAAGCTGAAACTGCAATACTTTGGCCACCTAATGCAAAGAGCTGACTCATTTGAAAAAACCCTGATGCTGGGAAAGATTGAGGGCAGGAAGAGAAGGGGATCACAGAGGATGAGATGGTTGGATGGCATCACCGACTCAATGGACATCAATTTGGGTAAACTCTGGGAGTTGGTGATGGACAGGGAGGTATGGCATGCTGTGGTCCATGGGGTCACAAAGAGTCAGACACGACTAAGTGATTGAACTGAACTGAACTGAAATTTACATTTTGATGTTGTTAGAAATGGAGCCTTTGAAAGGTCATGATAGTGGAGCTCTCACAAATGAGATTTTAAAATAGCATATTCATATAAGAGACTTGGGAGAGCTCTGTTGCCCCCTCCATGATATTAAGATGCAAACAGAAACCTGTGACCTGGATGAGGGCCCTCACCTGACCACAGAGGAACCCTGACTCAGATCTCCAGCTTCAAAACTGTGAGAAATAAATTTCAATTTTTCTCAGCCACTCAGTCTGTGATATTTTGTTAGAGCAG
Organism: Oreotragus oreotragus; assembly: GCA_006410675.1. Lineage (NCBI taxonomy): Eukaryota > Metazoa > Chordata > Mammalia > Artiodactyla > Bovidae > Oreotragus > Oreotragus oreotragus. Next base: position 6,649 of record SJYX01006709.1, on the reverse strand, counting down.
TACAAATGGTCTTTAAAAAAATCACATATTGCAATTTCATCAACTGAGAACCAAGAAAATAAGATGTCATTTGCACAAGATGACAAAATAAATGGCTGACATAACTCTGAAACTAAAATCTGTTTTCTGTCCAACCTGAACCCTCTCCAGCCATGGCACATCTCCTGTTGCCACATCAGGAGGAGAAAATCACCAGGAACACACATAACACATTCATGCATGGGGAAGAACTGGTAATTTGTCTTGATTCAAGGAAAGTCTTGAGAGACAGACAAAGAATGACCCTAGTGAAGGATGTTCCTTAGGACCCCTCTGCCCACAGCCCAACTCATCACCTGTATGTTCTCTTTGATCCGCTTCTTGTTGTAACTCTTGGCCAGAACCACAACCCCACGTTGTATCTGGTAGCGAAGGGCAACCAGAGCTGGGGTTTGCTTGTGCTTTTTGGCAATGGCAGAGAGAACCGGGTCCTCCAGGAGAACGGGCAGGTCCAGGTTCACCCTGGAAGGAAATTCAGAAGTGCTGAGGAGCTGAGACTAAGTACTCAGTTTGTGAGTAGTTTCACCAAACAGACCAAGTATGTCCACTCTATACCAGTGCTTCTCAAACTGTGGTCCATGTACTAAGAGCATCAGCATTACTCGGAATCTTGTTAGAAATACAAATTCCCAGCTTAAATGCAGACACACTGAATCAGAACCTCAATGGTGGCACCTCCTAATCTGTGTTTACAAAGTTCTCCCAGTCATTTGGATGCATGTTTGAGTGAGACCAGAACTGCCAAACTTGTGGATTTTTTCCTTTTTTAATTCTCATTTGTTGTATCTCTCCATTCATAGCTCTAAAGTTTGTACAATGGCACGAAAAGAAACAGTGATGGAAAAAGACTGGGGAATTTTTTTTAATTGTCACTTTTCACAGGTATTGATACACGTGGAATAGTCCAAAATATAGAACTATTCATTTCATCATTATTTATATTATGCAATTTTCTATAGATGTTTACAAAAATGGTTCATATTGAAATTTGCTATCATGATAGACCTGGAAGTTACATACAATTATCCCAATTTTAGATAAAAGATATGTAAGGTTTCGACATGTATTTTTAGAAATATGTCCATTGTTGAATAAATAAGTAAATCATGATATGAGCTTGTGTCTCTGGTTTCAACTGGGGGATTCTATATAGATTTTAATGCAGACATTTGTTATTTATGGGTCAACAATCTAATACAATGTAGAAAAAATTGGCTGGGTGATGGGAAGATAAAAGAGAAGGATTCATTTCATCCCTCCCTGCTTATCCTCTGTGTTTATGAGTTATCTGAGTAATATATGATTTACACTATTTTATCAAAAACTGAATTTTAAATAAACTTCTTGTTGTCTTCATTAGGGTTCAGTACCATTCTTTTAGTCGTTGGGATCCCAGAGCAGCATAGGCAACAAGAACGATATCATGTGACTTGCAGAAATCCAACAGTTTCTTCTGGTTGAGATAAGGGTGACATTCCACCTGTAGAATGTCAACAGAGAAGAGTGTCAGATTATATGGAAAGGTATTATTAATGTGACAGAAAGAGATGTAAGCTGGGAATATCAACACCAAGAGAGAAATAGACAAAAGTATGTTTATACAGTTATTTTATGATAGACATGGATGGGAAAACCAGTCTAAGACTGAATATTCAAAAGGTGGGCTCTACATTGGAGTAAATGTTTCTGAGTAAATATTTCATGTAATGTTAGCATCACCATGAGCCTTTAAATTAACCCTCTAAGCTGGATGGTTTCCATCATCTCCAGCACATTTTTCTGTTCTGTGCTCCCTGTTGAGACTCATAAAAGCTGAGACACCAAGATTTTGGATTCAGTCAACAGAACCACACACGAACGCTTAACACCCATCTCAGCTGATTTGTATCTGTATTACTTCCCATTCCAGTTTTTTTTTTTTTTTGCTTTATTCTTTATTTTTTAATTTTTTTACTTTACAATATTGTGTTGTTTTTATTTGTTTATTTATTTATTTATTTATTACTGAAGAATGACTGCTTTACAGATTTTTGCTGGTTTCTGTCAAACCTCAACATGAATCCATTCCAGTTTTCGTGGTCTTCCTTCTTGCTTGCAGTTCGCTCCAAGCCACTTTCACCCTCCGTCTGGTCATCCCTCCATCTCAGGGAAATGCCTCCTTCCTCTAGCTCTGGATTCTACCCACAATTTACCAGGAAGCACTCCACACCTATTGACCCAGACTTTATCAGAGATATCATTATGGATTTCGTTCACAATGTCCAGACAGAGGCTCTGCTCTCTAGAATCCTTTGACCCACAAAGGTCAGATGAACATGAGGGGAGGAGAGACAGACATCAGGCTCTAGAACAAGGCGGTTGCGAAGAGCAGGAGGGAGAGGAGCCGAGCTGCTCACCTGGTTGCAGACGGGCTTGTACTTGAGCCCTGGCTTGTTCAGGATCTTCTCCAGCTGCTTGTGGTTGAAGTTGGACACCCCAATGGACTTGGTCAGGCCTGCATCCTTACACTTCTCCAGGGCCTGGGGACAGATGGGTGCTGAAAAATCACTTGGAATGGGCAATAGGACAAGAATAAAAGTTGAAAAAATACCTGTAAAAAGTGTCATTCAGAAAGAATTAGCATTGTTTATCAAGAAGGAAAGAGGGGAAGAATGGCATGACACAAAAAGAGGAATTGCCATCTCCTCCTTGGAAAACCCTGGAGAGCACATATCACATGGAAGGAAATAGATATCTGTCTCACTGTCCCAGATTCTCCTCCTCTGTTCCTCTCTGTGAACATTTCAGCAATGGTTTCCTCGCCACAACCCCAGCATCCCAGCCCTTAGAGCTCATGAACTGCTGAGTCTGATGGCCCACAGCCCATCTCACAGGCAGAAGAATTGATGGAGGTTCCCCCTCTCCTGGCTCCTCCTTTAACTCTCTGCTCTTGGAACTCACCTCCCATGTGTGACAGAGATCCACTGAGTCAGCTATCAGTTTTCCATTTTCATCTTTTGGGTATAATTCCTCCCCTGGCTGGAATAAAAGCAGTCATTTTAGACATGTCACAAAATAATTTCTCCACATTTAGCAAGGCTTCCAGGCACCCAGGATTAAACCTACATGAAGTAGGTTTACAACTTTCTAGATACTAATATTTGCAAAGTGATTGCATGTGGAGATGTAAGCAAGGTTTTTAGGAGGGAAGTTTATTCTACTTTTTTACACTCAATACGTGTTGTAATAAGTACAATTTTTCTAGGTCCTAAAAAAGACTTCAAGTGACTTCTGTGAATTTTGTCTGTTCTTATACTGCCTTCTTTTGAAATATCTCTAATCTGAGAATGGCAGTAAGTTACATGGCTTTATTTCCAGAATAAAAATTGCAACCTTGACCTGGGCTAGATAATCAGATTTCCTTTTCCCTCTGAGCATCAGATGCCCTAGGGCAGGCACATGAACCAGCAAGACTCTCCTTAAGTTGGTATGGATTGTGGAAGATCAAGATCTCAAAGATCAATGGTCTTTGAGACCATTGTGGAAGATCAAGGGTCTCAAATGTTCATGGCCATGAACCTTGAGCTGCCCCAAGGTCATATTTTCCATCAGTGGAAATTTTTCAGTAAAAAATAAGCAAACCATGAGTAACATCCTGATAAGGCATAGAAATTAGTAGAAATTGGGAGACATTTCTGAAGAATACTGCAAATCCCCAGTCTGTCTGTGGCTATGACTTGTCATCTACATAGTCCACTAATCTATGGTGCATCAGATGACTTGAACTGCTTTTTGTGACTTGAAATCAAGACTTCTCAGTAAACCATTCTTAACAGCTAAGTGCAGTCTACAAATCTCATCATGAAGTCAGGCAAGAGAGGAGGCAATCTCTCCTATGTCTTTATAAAGGAACAAAGTTTAGATGCACCCAGAGTTTAAGGACCAGTCCCTTGTGACAGTTACATGGTCTAAACACAAGACGGACAGCCAACTTTCTGCCTTCCAGTCTAAAGACTTGTCCACTAGCCCCACTTATGCCCAGGCACTTCAGACTATACTTTAATAAAAACACACACTGAAACCTAAGAATACATTGCAAAACTTGGCTTGTAAGACTGCAGTATCCCCTCAGTGATAGCCCCTCAGTTATATCCTCCTCCTCACTCAAATGATACTATAGTTCTCATCAGAAGAAGTTTCCGAGCAGAAAGAGAAGTACAGGGAAAAACATAGCTGGAATGTTTCTGCCCTGGCACTGAGCAGGTATCCCACAGTAGAAAAGCAATTCTCTCCCATTATTTTTCAGTCACTTCATCTTCAGGACCTTCCACCTCAAATGCTTCTCTGGATCATGTCTTTTTGAAAGAAGGAAAGTGTTCTNGTTTCTGCCCTGGCACTGAGCAGGTATCCCACAGTAGAAAAGCAATTCTCTCCCATTATTTTTCAGTCACTTCATCTTCAGGACCTTCCACCTCAAATGCTTCTCTGGATCATGTCTTTTTGAAAGAAGGAAAGTGTTCTGTAATGAAATAAAGAGAAACCCTAACTTGCTGTCCCTTAAATGTTACATAACACTTGGCCTTCTTGAACTTAGTATTTTCTGTTCCAGAGTAATGAATGGAGCCACCGTCTCTATGTTGCAAGGCTGTTTCTTGTACAAATGAAAAGTTGTGTGGGATGAAGGGTAGTTGGTGTCTCTGCCTAACAGATGTACAGAAATGAGAGAGATTGTGCAGAATTATCTCCTACAGGCACTTACTCATTTCAAACAGCTAAGTCCTCCTGATTTCATTCACAGTCTTATCCTCCAGTAGGCTATCCACTCAAGAATTTCTCATTTTAATGGATATTTATTGATAATGCCATGTGTTACTAAAGAATATTCTATAAAGTTTTGCTGAATTAATGAGGGAATGACAACCAATGAATCAATGGCAAAATGTATAAAAATTCATCAAAGTGCTAAGCATGAGCAAAAATTAAGAAATTAAATAAAAGAATAAGATATGCTGCTTCATAGTAAGCAAAATATAATACTGAATTTTTAAGTCATATTTTTATTTTACCAAGATAATTATGCTAAGTTAAAAATAAGTCAAAAACCTGTAATTGAAGATCCTTTCCCTTTGTAAATGAAAACACACACACATTTCTACAGGAAAATCTTAAGGAAAAGGCACCAAATTTAAGTATTATTAAATGGGTTAATCACAGCTTATCTTTATTCTCTATCATTTCCTTTCAACTTTCCAAATTTTCTGTAATTTGCATTTTTTAACTAACATAAAAAAGTATTTTTACTTTGAAGTCTTTATTGTTTCATAAACTGTTTATTTTTTAAAAGGAAAGGCAAAGTTTCAAACATTCAGACACTTCATTTAAGCACCTCCACCAAGCACAAAAATTCTCTTCATAGTCCTAGAAGCAAGTAATTCTCAAAGAACCACAGTGAGAGCTGAGAGTCAATATTCTTCAGAAAATGGATAGCCGGGCTGACCAACACCACTGAAAGAGAGGAGGAGGATTAACTTATTAAATCTGCCATGTTGTCAAAAACTGCTGCTCAATAGATGCAGTCAGGATATAATTGTCTAAATATACAAACACATCCCTCGTTCTCCCCCGACAAGCACACCTGCAGGTGCCTGCTCTATGTGCACACGGCACCTGCACGTCCAGTCCCAACATTCACGTGTGATATCCACTCCACAGTGACAGGTAGCTGGACTCAGGTTACAGTTTACATGAGAGCACAAGACCTAGGGCTAACTGTGGAGCCATTTCACACACAGGGAGAACTTTTTCGGTCCCTAGTTGATGAAAAGGTGCACAAATTAGCTGCCTTTTTCCACACATCCAAGGATAAGCAAATACTGAGCACTCCAAAAATACAGAGCACCTCCATTAAGGAATCTGTCATCTATAGGAGAGCTAGCATGTGCACCTGAATATTCATACAGTTCAAAGCGGGATTATTACCTCTTTAATATAGTCAAACATTGGTTATGCAGTAATACTGCTTTTTTCATTTTTCCCAAGTTTTTACTTTTCTTTCAGAATTTGCCTTTTTCAGTTTGATTCATTAAAGAATGCATTCGCAAAGATTCCAAGTACAAGGAGCCTGGTTAGTGACCTGAGCCCACAAAGATAAATAAGTCTAGGCATTCACAGCCTAATGAAGGAAAACATACAGTTATACTTAAAAACCTTTAAGTACAAAAAAGTAACTATCCACCTTTTTCTCAATTATCATGTCTTTTATCAGAAGCATTATAGCTATAAAAACAATAGGGAGAGTTTTGAAATCTGTCATTGGAAATAAAATTTCATTTCTCCAAAAATTGGTATTCCCTTCTCTCTAAACTCCCTTCCAAATTCCCCGTTTGATTAGCCTTCTGTCCCTTCAATCCTGACATCGTCCTGCAGTAATTAGGCAACTGGAATTCAATGTTAGTGACTAAATCAAAGTCAGGAAGATAGGGGCACCCCAGGGGATGGACCCCTGATGGACAAATACAACACTGGTGTGAGTCTTGACTCAAGGAACCAGAGAGACCCAGACGATCTTACCTGAGTGTGTCCTGCTAAGCAGTCACTCACTGGAGGGTCAGTTAAGCTCATGATCTACTTG
>SJYX01006708.1:0-11396 GCA_006410675.1 Oreotragus oreotragus | reverse complement strand
GAATTCTCCAGGCAAGAGTACTGGAGTGGGGAGCCATTCCCTTCTCCAGGGAATCTTCCCAACACAGGGATCAAACCCAGGTCTCCTGCTTTACAGGGAGATTCTTTATCATCTGAGCCACCAGGGAAGCTGGCCCTAATCAGATCCAAACTCTTTGGGGTCCCTAGGGCCCCATGAACCTGGATGTCCATTTCCCTTTTCAGGTTTGAAAAGTTTTCAGTAATTGTTGCTTTAAATATACTATTTGTCCTTTTCTCATTCTCTTCTGCATCTAAAATTTCCATAATGCGTATATTATTTCTTTTGATTGTGCCCCTTAAGGCTCATCAGCTTTCTTTACTCTTTTCAAAAAAATTTTTTTTCTTTACTGAATGGATAATTTCAAATACATTGTCTTCTAGGTCACTAATCTTTCTGCATAGTTAACTCTGCTTCTGAAAGTTTATATTGAATTTTTCAGTTCAGTCATTGCATATTTTAGCTCCAATATTTATTTGCTCTTTTTGGTGGAGGTTTTTTCTATTTTATTGTTGAACTTATTTGTTGATGAATTGTTTTCCTAATTTTACTGAGTTATCTGTGTGTTCTTTTATTTTATTTTATTTTATTTTTGAGTGTGTGTGTGTTCTTTTAGTTCAGTAAATTTCTTCAAGAGAATCATTCAGAATTATTTATCTGACATTTAATATAGCTTCATTTTTTTTTAAGTGAATTATTGAAATTTCATTAGTTTCCTGTTGTGGTGCCATGTTTACTTGACTTCCCATGATCTTTAATTGCTTACATTGGTAATCTGTGCATTTGAGTAAGTGGTTAAGCAGTTTCCTCTTTCAGACTTGACAGTCTTGCTTTAGCAGAGACAGTTCTTCAGAAGTCAACTCAGTTTGTGTTTCTAGATGTGTCCACTGATAATGTTCTTGGGCAGGTAAGTTTGATATTAGGTCCTATTTTGGGGTGAGGCTACCACTGATACTCTGAGGTTAGAGGTGAGGTGTGTGCCACTGGCTGAGAACAGTTTGGTGAAACTGTTGGCTTGGTTCCCTCCTAAGCAAGGATGGGGATGGAATCCACAGTTGCCTGAGTTCTCTGTTGAGGCTTACTAGATGGTCAGACTAAATATTGTACTTATTAGTAGGTTAGACTATAAATTAGCTTCCTTGCTTTGTAAGAGCAGCAAAACAGTCCCTAGGGCCTACATGGTCCATTGGTTAGGGATGCAAATCAAGTAAGACTATTCACAGACTTCCCTGGCCAGATGGCACATTTGGTTTTGATCTGCAGACAGGGAAAGCTGTGGGTAGTGGTCTCTGTTCAAGTGCCACTGTGTAAGCAAGACTGCTGGATGAGCTAGACAGCTTCCCATGTACTCTGCTTAAGTTCCTTGGTGGGGTGGAGTGAGTACAATATTCAGTAATGGGCAGGGCTACCAATTAGCTTTCCTGCCCAGATGGAGATGGAAAACCATCTCCAAGTTTAACAAAGCTCTTTATATGTGTCTTGGCTCAAGCTAACCAATGCTTAAAGTTCATTACTGGACAGCGCCACTAACTTTGCTCTATGGACAACCAGCCCTGCCTATGGTACTCTCTACTCAGATTTACTGGGCTAATATCTTCCAGGTGTTCTTGTCAGTCTTTCTGGTTGAGTGGGGCCAGGGATTACATTTAATTATGACCTGGCTATCATTCAGCTCCCTTGTGTTGGCTTCCCCTCCTAAGCAAGAAACAGACCAGGCTTCAAGGTCAACAAGATTCTTCATTTAAGGACTTATATCAAGTAGGTCTGCGCCCTGCTGAGTTCCCTGGTCAGACCATGCCATTGTTTTGACTCTGCAGATGAGCAAAGCAGCTGGCTGGAACTACTACTTGAGTAGTTCAAGGAGGAATTTTATTTTCAAAGATCCAAGTGCTAATGATTGCAAGACCCTCCCCACTCTTCTTGTCACAATCCAGTTCTCAGTGGTTAAGCCCTACAGATTGCCTTGAAATCTTCATGAAGTAAGACTGGAATGGGGGCTCCCAAGAAGTGACCCACATGCTTGGAGAGTTAGATCTCCACCTTGTGCTCTTCTGCCACTGAAGGGCTCATCATCTCAGAGGAGTTCTCTCCTTGGGATAGTGCTCCACAGTCCTGGGAAAAGAGCAGTAGTCAGTGTGTAGCTGCTCCTTTTACCCACTAACACAGTCTGTCTTGATCTCTGTGATGAAGGGATGCATGCTTCAGCTTCATTCCATGTTCTAGGATTTATTCAGTGTTGTCTTGTCCATGAATTGTGGTGAGTTGTAATTCTTGTGAAAGGAAGCATGTTGAGAATGTCCAGTGTTATTATCATAGTGACATCACTCTCATACATTTATAATAAGGAGTCTTGGGACAGAATTTTGACTTCGATTCATGATCTTCAAATATAGTATGTGTTATATTTTCTCCATTTTCATTAAATTAATTAGCCCTCTTCTAATAAATACATATTAGAAGAACTGATACATCAGAATTTGGTGACTTGCTTATTCTGTTCAGGTGTGTGTTTCATGGTTTAAGATAATTTAATTTTCACTCTTTTCAATAATTTTTATTTACTGTCTATGAGGCCTAGTACTAAGACTAAGTGTGCAGCACTGAGTAACAAACAATGACTTTTATGGGAATTATAGTCTGAACCTTTATTAAGCATTCTTATCCCCTGTTAAGTATTAGAAAGGAACAAAATATATAATGCCTACAAATTATAATGAGTGCCATGAAGACAGTAAAAATTCTTGGGAAAGAGTAAATTGAGTGGCAGTTTACTTGTAGAAATCTTCAAGACGAAATTTCAGAGTGGGGAATGTATTCCTTTCAAAGGAAACAAAATACTGATGCAGTCACTGGAGGTGGAAAAGGACTTGTTACAGTAAAGGAAATTTTAAAAATCCAGGATGGTTTTAGGACATGTTTTCATGTCCAGATAATGACATTTAAAGGCGCTCAGTGGCTAGAATCATATGGCCCATGCAAGTGGTTTTGGAAAACAATCAAGGAGTATTTTTTTTTAATCACATAATGTTCTATAAGAGTACTTAAAGTGTTGTGTGTAAATATGGAGTAGAATCCATAAATCTCAAAAATAACATCTTAATTGGAATTTAAAAAATCCAGATGTAAACAAATGGCATGATACTCAACTATAATACTTATAAAGGCATGAAAAGACAAATTATATTTAGGGATATACAACACATATATAAAAAATATTTTGAAAATCAAAGCAAATTAAGGATGCTGTGTGCTGTGCTCAGTTGTTTCAGTCGTATGAGACTCTTTATGACCCCACATACCATAGCCCAACAGACTACTCTGTCCATGGGATTTTCCAGGCAAGAGTACTGGTGTGGGTTGCCATGACCCCCTTCAAGGGATCTTCCCCTCCCAGGGACTGAACCTACATCTCCTGCATCTCCTGCATTGCAGGTAGATTCTTTACATGCTGAACCATCGGGGAAGGCCTAAGTTAAGAATAATGGTAACCTCTGAGAGAAAGCAGGGTGTAGGATAATACAATACTTTTAGTAGCATTTGAGTGCTTAATCTTGGTATCTGTTCAATGTTGATTATATTATTTTGATTTCTAATTTTCTAAATTACTATTAGTGTTTTAAATATATCAATGTTCACTTTTAAAGTAGACATTAATAAACCAGTTAGGAGGTCTGTTAATTTGGTCTTGACTAGATGGAGTAGGTGAGGGAGGGGAATGGGTCAAGGACAGTTTCTAGGTATGTGGTTCTATTAACAGGAGGAAGGGTGTCACCTCTTCCTGAGATGGAGAAGATTAAAGGAGGTCTAAGAAAGACAAAATGTTTGGTTTGGTTTTGAACATCTTGAACTTGAGGGACCCATCTTAGCAGAGATGTAAAGCAGGAGATGGAGCTTAGAAATCTTTCACTCAGAAAAAATGTCTGAAGATGTACATTCAGAAGCCACAAGTTTATAGAATGCATCTGAGGTCATAAAAATAGATATATAAAAGGGAGAGGAAGAAGAGGAGGAAGAAAAGATGGAAAAAAGAATTCCAGCTTTAGAAATCCTTTGAGGGAGGAGTTGAATTTGAAAAAGAGTAAAGGGGTGACCCTAAATACAGGGAAGATTATGCAGAGAGTTTTGTTTTAAGTATTCTAAGGGAAAAATCTGTTAAGAAGGAAGAAGTGTTTAACTTTGTTGAATGCTCTTGATAAATCTAAAAATGACAAAAGTAATATTTCTACTTCATTTTACAGTACTGAAATAAAAACTCTATTATGAGTTTTGGTACAAAGAGAACAGAGTCCAGATTGGAATGAGTTGAAGAATAAATGGAGCATAAGAATATGGAAGGTGAGCTCTAAAAGCATCTGGAGGGATAGAATAGTAAATGGAATTGTTTTGTTATTGTCATAATATTAGAGATTCTAAATGTGCAATGATAATAGAAACACGTTGATAATGCCAATGAGTGATATTCAGTAGCAGTAATTTCTGCAAGCTAATAGGACTGATGGGGTATAAATATAATGGGATATAAATGGAATATCCCATATAAATAGGATATAAATCTTACTGACCTTTGAATAAAGAGAAGAAGTATATCCAGAGTACAATGATGAAAAATTGGGATATATGTGAATATGACTAAATTTGTAGTATTTGAAGCAAAATTTATCATTTGGGGGATATTCTCCTTTCAGTGAAGTAAAGGTAAAATTGAGGGTAAGGAAAGAAAAGGAATACAGTAGCTTTGAATCAGTAGGTAAGGCACTGTGGACTAGAGAGAAAGAATAAGTTAAATATAGAACACGTAGCACTGTTGCTTGACCTGAAGTAACTTCAGAGCTTTGTGATTATTCTCAATCCACCTGGTCTTGATGCCTCTCCTGGAATCTCAAATAAAAAGTCATCGCTCATCACGCCATAATAAGCTCTTCATCCTTATCTATCATTTTCTATTAGTACCATCATCATTATCCAAGTCACCCAAATTCCAAACCCTAGAGACACTGATATCTTCACTTACTGGCAGCCAATCAGTTCTCAAGTATAATTGTACCTCAACAACTTGCATGTCTTTTATCTTTTTTTCCTTACACAGGTACCACACTAGCTTAGAATCTTATTAGTTCTTACCTAATCTCCCAAATTCCATTTAATCCACCTGAATACTGTGTTTATATTTTTAAAATGCAGACTGAGTAAATTTCTTTACTGAAAATCTTGGAAGATTTCCATGTTTTTCTACATCACCTATAACCCCTTAGTCTTATATACCTGGATCTTCGTGATATAATTCAACTCTGTTTTGCAGTCTCATCTTTTTTTCAGTGCTTATACTCCAAGATTATGCCAAGTAAATATATATCTTATTACCTATAATATCTGACATTTTTATTAAGTAATTTTTCACTAAGCTCTGGGTCTTATAACTGTAATATTCCTACCTTCTAAGCTAATTTTTTCCATCTGTATTTTAAACCAAATTCAAATCCCATCTTCATTATGGTGTATTTTCTCTATGCTTCTATTCCCTTCCCCCAGTTTCCTATAGTCTTAATTTGTGCTTTTGTATGTTTGTTAATTGTCATAATCACCTCCATAGAACTAGATGACATGGATTCAAATGTTTTTGTTGTTAAGTCGCTCAGTCATGACTGATTCTTTGCAACCCAATAGATGGCAGCACACCAGGATTCCCTGTCCTTCACCATCTCCTGGAGTTTGCTCAAACTCATGTCTATTGAGTTGGTGGTGCCATCCAATCATTTAATCCTCTGCTGTCTCCTTCTCCTCCTGCCTTCAACCTTTCCCAGCATCAAGGCCTTTTCTATGTCAACTCTTCGCATCAGGTGGCCAGAGTATTGGAGCTTCAGCATCAGTCCTTCCAATGAATATTCAGGGTTGATTTCTTTTAGGATTGACTGGTTGGATCTCCTTGCAGTCCAAGGGACTCTCAGGAGTCTTCTCCAGCACCACAGTTTCAACGAACCAATTTTCTGTGCTCAGCCTTTTTTGTTGTCCAGCTGTCAATCTATACATGACTACTGGGAAAACCATAGCTTTGATTATATGGATCTTTGTCGGCAAAGTAATGTCTCTGCTTTTTAATATACTGTCTACTTTGTCATAGCTTGTCTTACAAAGAACAAGCATCTTTTAATTTTATAGCTGCACTCACTGTCTGCAGTGATTTTGGACCCCAAGAAAATAAAGACTGTCACTATTTCCATTGTTTCCCCTTCTATTTGCCATGAAGTGATGGGACCAGATGCTTTGATCTTGGTTTTTTGAATGGTGAGTTTGAAGCCAGCTTTTTCACTCTACTCTTTTGTTTCATCAAGAGGCTCTAATTCTTCTTCACTTTCTGCCATTACATTGGTGATATTTGCATATCTGAGGTTATTGATATTTCTCCCGGCAATCTTGATTCCCGCCTGTGCTTCATCCAGCCTGGCCTTTCATTTGATGTACTCTGCATGTAAGTTAAATAATCAGGGTGACAACATACAGCATTGATGTACTCTTTTGCCAATTTTGAACTAGTCCATTGTTCCAGGTCTTTTAATCGTTGCTTCTTGACCTGCATACAGGTTTCTCAGGAGGCAGGTAAGGTGGCTTGATATTCCCATCTCTTTAAGAATTTTTCTGTTTGTTGTGATACACACAAAGGATTTAGCATAGTCAATGTAACAGAAGTAGATACTTTTTCTGGAATTCTCTTTTTCTATGATCCAACGAATGTTGACAATTTCATCTCTGGTTCCTCTGCCTTTCCTAAATCCACCTTGAACATCTGGAATTTCTTAGTTCACATACTATCGAAACCTAACTTGAAGGATTTTAAGCATTGCCTTGCCAGTATGTGAGATTAGTACAATTGTGCAGTTGTTTGAACATTCTTTGGCATTGTCCTTCTTGGGCATTGAAATGAAAACTGACCTTTTCCAGTCTTGTGGCCACTGCTGTGTTTTCCAAATTTTCTGGCATACTGAGTGCACTTTAATAGCATCATTCTTTAGGATTTGAACTAGCTCAGCTGGAATTCCATCGCCTCCACTAGATTTGTTCACAGTGATGCTTCATGAGGCTCACTTGTCTTCACACTTTAGGATGTCAGGCTCTAGGTGAGTGATCGCACCATTGTGGCTACCCATGTCATTAAGCTTTTTTATTTTTAAAAATTTGTTCATGTGTGATGGCTTAATATCATGTATTTAGTTTCTTTTTTTAAAAAGCATAGATATTACATTACAGTACTCTGAAGATAAAATTAAACAATTCATGAAAACAATAGAATGTTATATCTCCTCAATCCTCATTCCCCTTCCATTTATTTTTAATACTCTATTACCTAACACAATACCTTTCACAAAATACCTATTTGCCAACCTACATTGAATATGTTCAAAGCTGTCTTTTATATTATATAAAAACTTACCTTTAATGATATTTTAAAATGTTAATGCAGAGTTATACATTAAGTCTTTTGAATCTTACTGGTAATTATTTTCATGGATATTTTTTTCACAATAACTGACTGAAATCTAGATAATAAAGTAATAAATTCACATTTATTTATTTATCTATTTTGAGATAGGAAGTTGGGGCACTATCCACACACACCAAAAAAAAACAAAAAAAAACAACAAAAAAAGACCTCGTTGGAATGCCACAGTGAGAATAAAGAAAAGGAATATAATAAATGAAAGAAAGTTTAGAGGGGAGGGTATATATATTGAAAACAGAAACCATACATACAAGATGTGATACTCAAATCCTATTTCATAATTTTCAGAAACATTTGAAATAAATTAAAGTATTTCCTAACATCATTTACAAAATAAAAAGCTTTTTTTCTTTATTGTAAATCACATAGGCATATTTGTGTCAGCAGGAACCGCTGGATGGCAACAAAGCTTTGTAACTCATAGATGCCTATTTTTATTCCACATTTTACCTTGGTTACCAGAAATATTTCTAATTCCATATTAAGTACAAAACCATTATATAATCAGTTTGTTACCTCAAGGTTGGATTATGGATTTGAATTTTTGTGAAGTTTTAAACTCATGCTTCAAATAATATACATGCTTAGTGGAAATAATATTTGTAGCATTCATTGTTTATCATTTCAGAAAAATGCAAAACCACAGTGTTTTAAATCTGTCGCCGAAAGTAAAGGCACTTTGACAGAGATCCAAGATGCTATAAATGTAGGAACAGGAAAAATAATAGCCTCTAAAAATCAGGAAAAAATATTGATATGTGATTTGATTATATCACAGGATCAGTAGATGTTTTCTAAACCCCATAAATGAATCCAGGCAGTATTCCATTTAGGTTCAACAAATCCCAAATGTTTGAAAATTACACTAGAGTACGGGGTAGATTTTTTTTCCTTATAAAACCATATAACAATTAGTAGTCAGTTTCTTTTGACCATGCCTCCCTGACTCCTGAGCTTAATGAAACCAAACTCTCTCTCTCCATAGATGGAGGAAGGAAGACAGATGATGATGATACTTAGATCGGTAGGTAGAGATAGGGAGATAGACATACATGAGTCTACTTATACACAGTATTTTCTTTTCAATAAATATACAGTCGACCCTCCATACAGGCAGTTCCATATCCAGGGATTCAACCAACCTTGGATCTCAAACATTATAAAACATAAAATCCACAGTTGATAGGTTCCATGAATGCAGGATCAATAGATGTGAAGGGACAGCTATGGAAAATGAATATCCATAGACCTTGATATCCACGGCAGGTCCTAGAACCAATTCTCCTCTGATATTGAGGGATGACTTTGTGTGTGTGTGTGTGTATCCATATCTATCTATATAATTTTACATATATGATGTATATTATGAAATATAATGGTAAAACAATTTGCAGTACTTTAGAGCTACCTTTACCTTTTTATTATATTAATAAACATAATACTATTATATAATAATGGTAAAGTAACTTATAGTAATTTACAGCTTTCTTTACCTTTTGGTTTCACATATTTGTGTCTACAATTAGCACCATTTGCTGTTCAAAATTCCAACCAGATTCTCCCTATATTTTGGCCAGGGGAAATTGATGTTGAGCCAGGGTCTAGATGCCCACTAAATATGGCATTTAACATACATGGAATTATTTTCATTGTTGTTGTTCAGTTTGTTAAGTTGTGTCTGACTTTTTCTAATGCCATGAAATGCAGCATGCTCAGCTCCTCTGTCCTCTACTATTTCCAAGAGTTTGCTCAAATTCATGTGCTACCTAACCATCTCTTCCTCTGCTGCTCCCTTTTCTTTTTGCCTTCAAGCTTTCCCAGAATCAGGGTCTTTCCCAATGAGTTGGCTCTTCACATAAGGTGACCAAAGTAGTGGAGCTTCAGTATCAGTCCTTCCAATTAATATTCAGGGTTGAGTTCTTTTAGAATTGACTGGTTTGATCTCCTTGAAGTCCAAGGGACTCTCAAGAATCTTGTCCAGCACTACAATTCAAGAGCATCAGTTTTTCGATATTCAGCCTTCTTTATGGTCTAACTCTCACACCTATACATGACCCCTGAAGAAACCATAGCTTTGACTATACAGACCTTTCTTGGCAAAGTGACATCTCTGCTTTTTAATATGCTGCTAGTTTTTTCATAGCTTTCCTTTCTAGAAGCAAGTGCCTTTTAGTTTCATGGCTGCAGTCACCATCTGCAGTGATTTTGGAGCCCAATGTATTAAATCTGTTAACTGCTTTCATTTCCCCTCTTCTGTTTGCCATGAAGAGATCGAACTGGATGCTGGATGCCATGATGGTAGGTTTTTTTTTTTTAAATGTTGAGTTTCAACCAGCTTTTTCACTCTCCTCTTTCTCCCTCATCAAGAGGCTCTTTAGTTCCTCTTCACTTTCTTCCTTTAAAATAGTAACATCGACCTATCTGAGGTTATTGATATTTTTGCCAGTAGTCTTGATTCCAGCTTGTGATTCACCCAGACTGGCATTTTGTATGATGTATTCTGCATGTAAGTTAAATCAGCAAGGTGACGATACACAGATTGTACTTCTTTCCCACTTCCGAACGTGTCATTTCTTCTATGTCCAGTTCTAACTGTTGCTTCTTAACCCACATACAGGTTTTTCAGGAAAAAGGAAAGGTGGTCTGTTACTACTATTTCTTGAAAGTGTTTCCACAGTTTGTTGTGATTCACACAATCAAAGGATTTAGCATAGTTAATGAAGGAGAAGTACATGGTTTTTTGGAATTCCCTTGCTCTCTACATGATCCAGTGAATGTTGGCAATTTGATCTCTGGTTCCTCTACCTCTTTGAAACCAGATTGTTCATCTGGAAGTTCTCAGTTCACATATTGTGATGTTGAGTTGTTTGCCTTAGAAGCTAACAAAAATCATTTTGTCATTTTTAAGGTTGCACCCAAGGTCTGCATTTTGGACTCTTTTGTTGACTATGTGGGCTACTCCCTTTCTTCAATTGATTCTTCCTCACAGTGTAAGAAATAATGGTCATCTGAATTAAATTTGCCCATTCCTGTTCATTTTAGTTCCCTGGTTCTTAAGATGTCTATGCTTATTCTTGCCATCTCCTGCTTGACTATATCCAATTTACCTTTATTCATGTATCTGATATTCCAGGTTCCTATGAAGTATTCTTCTGCATAGCATCAGGCTTTACTTTCACCACCAGATGCAACACAAATGAGTGCTGTTTCTTTGTTGGCCCAGCAGCTTCATTCTTTCTGGAGCTGTTAGTAACTGCCCTCTGCTCTTCCTTAGTAGCACATCAGACATCTTCCAACCTGGAGGGATCATCTTCTGATGTCATTTTTTTTTTTTTGCCTTTTCATAGTGTTCTTGGGTTTCTCATGGCAAGAATACGGGAATGGGTTGTCATTTCTTTCTCTAATGGATCATATTTTGTCAGAACTCTTCACTAGGACCCATCTGTCTTCACTGGCCCTGTGCAGCATGGCTTATAGCTTTATTGAGTTACCCAAGCCACTTCACCATGACAAGACTGTGATCCACGATGGGGATTTTTGGCATGATCAGATATTTACATTTGGTTACATGCAGATGACACCACCCTTATGGCAGAAAGTGAAGAGGAACTAAAAAGTCTCTTGATGAAAGTGAAAGAGTAGAGTGAAAAAGTTCACTTAAAGCTCAACATTCAGAAAACTAAGATCATGGAAACTGGTACCATCACTTCATGGCAAATAGATGGGGAAATAGTGGAAACAGTGTCAGACTTTATATTTGGGGACTCCAAAATCACTGTAGATGGTGATTGCAGTCATGAAATTAAAAGACACTTACTCCTTGGAAGGAAAGTTATGACCAACCTAGATAGCATATTCAAAAGCAGAGACATTACTTTGCCAA
>SJYX01006707.1:115562-161525 GCA_006410675.1 Oreotragus oreotragus | reverse complement strand
TCTATGTAGATCTTCTTCCTGTTTTTGACTGGGTTGTTTTTTTTTTTTTTTTTACTGAGCTGCAAAAACAGAACTACCATATGATCCAGCAATCCCACTCCTGGGCATATATACAGAGATATAATTATAATTCAAAAAGATACATGCATCCCATTGTTCACTGCAGCACTATTTATAAGAGCCAAGACATAGAAGCAACCTAAATGTCATCAGCAAAGGAATGGATAAAGATATGGTGCAGATATAAATGGAATATTACTCAACCATAAAAAGAATGAAATAATGCCCTTTGGAGCAACATGGGTAGACATAGAGATTATCATACTAAGAGAAGTCAGTCAGACAAAAACAAATATCATATGATATCACTCATATGTGAAATTAAATTAAAAAAATGATACAAATGAACCTATTTATAAAATAGAAACAGACTTACAGATATCAAAAACAAACTTATGGTTACCAAAGGGGAAAAGTGGGACAGTAAGGCTAAATCAGGAGCTGAGAATGATATAAGATAGATAGCCAACAAGGACCTACTGTATAGCACAAGGAACTCTACCCAATATTCTGTGATAACCTATATGAGAAAAGAATCTAAAAAGGAATGAATATATGTATGTGTTTAACTGAATTACTTTGTGGAACTAACACAGCATTGTAAATCAACTATACTCCAATAAAATTTAAAAAAAAAGATGAGACAATCTACAAGACATTCTTGACATGAGAATTTAGGTTTTCAAACTGTGTTCTCCAGAACCTGGGGCTTTTGTGGAAGATCTTAAGAGGTCACCAAGGTAATATGAGGGGGACACCAACAGAACAAGTAGCTTGTCCCTTTCCTTATCCCCTCTTATAAACTAATAATAGTTGACTTTAAAAAAAAGTGACCCCGTGGACTCTAGCCCACCAGACTCCTCTGACCATGGGATTCTCCAGGCAAGAATACTGCAGTGAGTTGCCACGCCCTTCTCCAAGGGATCTTCCTGACCCAGGGATTGAACCAGGTCTCCTGCATTGCAAGCAGATTCCTTTTCGTCTGAGCCACCAGGGAAGCCCATTAAAAGATGATAGTGATACTATTATCCTGCTATTACCATCTTTTAATAAACTGGGTTTTAAGGTTTTTTTTTTTAAAGATATAAGAGTTTGATTTCCAAAAAATTATTTTGGTAACTGCTATTTAATCTCTCATGTCCAATGCCCAGTTACAATGTAGATATTTTCAAGCAAAAACCTATTCAGCTCTCAGTTTCAGGGGGTATTAGTTATCAGAGAGCTAAGCCTTGAATGCAGTGGCTTGTGCTTAGGGAGAGGGCTTCCCAGATGGCTCAGAGGTAAAGAACCCGCCTGCCAATGCAGGAGACAAGGGTTTGATCCCTGGGTTGGGGAGATCCCCTGGAGAAGGGCATGGCAACCCACTCCAGTATTCTTGCCTGGAGGATCCCACAGAGAGAGGAGCCTGGCAAACTACAGTCCATGGGGTGGCAAAGAGTTGGACGTGACTGAGCACACATACACACAGAGGGTTTAGGGAGAGTGGGCTACAGGGATGAAACGTTTTGTTATGGAGACCAGAGAAATAGATAAAACAAAGGCATGAAAGTGGGAATGATTAGAAGGGAGATTAAGGAGTATCAAAGACAAATTTGCCTACTTCATCTATGATGGGCCCTGCCAATAATGCCAGACTTCAGGTTTTCCGAACTTAGAGATTTATCTTCTGTGTCTTGTTTAACTGATCACATTTGATATTCTTTCAGCATTTTCAAGTACATCAGAATGATAGCTCCTTCTTTGCCTCAGTGTAACCACATACATCTCAAAGTATTTTTGAAAGATTATGCCACTATGGGAGCCCACAGACATAGCAACTGGAATATGCTGAATTTTTTTTTTTTTACAAAACAATCCCCTTGTTAGTTTGAAAACGTCAGTGAAATAGGTCTCCATATGACATCCCATTTTCTAAAAATAATTAAGTATGCTGAATTCTTGTTTCCAATTTTTTACTCTTTCCTGTATCCACACTTTGTGTCATGTAACTCTGCATGTTTTTTCACTGAGTGAGGGATACGCTGCTGTGCTCCTTAATTTTGAGCTTGGCCACATGATGATGATGTGAGTGCAAACAACACTGTACTTGTTTCCTTTTTTTTTAAGGCTACCCCCCCAATTCTGCAGCATGTGGAACCTTGGCTCCCTGACCAGGGATTGAACCTGTGCCTTCTGCAGTGGAAGCATGGAGTCTTACCTACTGGACTGACTTCAAGTTTAGGCCTCATGAGGCTTCCTGTGCTTCACTTACTGTGTGCACTTCTGTCATCATCATGAGAAGCCTGTTTTTCAGCTAGTCTGTTCATCCAAGGAGACAGAGGCGTGTGAACCAGATTTGGATCCAACCTGCAGCTTGGAGCCATCTAGTTAAGTTCAGCTAAGATGAGCGGAGACACCCTAGTGAACATGCAGACATGCGAAAAAGAGTATTTAGACTTGAATGTCATTGAGATTCTGTGACTGCTTATTATACAGCAAGAGCTGGCATAGGTAAGACCTTGAGTTTTTTGACAGATCAGAAATTGGGCAACTTCCCTGAAGATGCAGTATTCTCATCCATAAGACATATGTAATTATAACTATATCATAGTATTATAGACATTAAATAAAACAGTATATGTATCAAAAAATACTAGGTACAATGTCTCATTATTATTTTATCAAAAGCTAGGATGATACTTGGGGACTCAGGGATGCAGGGGGGTAAGAGACATGCATTTATTTCAAGGTGGAGATTCAATGTTAGAACATATGGTGGTTGAAAAAAAGGCATTTATTCTGAAACTTGGGGCAAATAAATCTTTCCTCTTTAGTTTAATGACTGTTAAACTGCACAAATTTACTACTTGGGTAGATGAATAATGAGCTTAAAATAGTTTTCTTTTAAAGGAAAATAAAAACATGACTTTACCAACATCACTTGGTGTATAAAGTGCTATTAGTCACATGCAGTAGTTAGCACATTTGTTTGTGACCAAGAGTTCAGGTGAATACATTTGAGATTTATTTTGTAATTTTCAACATGCCAATATAAAACAGCTTTTTTTTTGCCCCTTCATTGCCATCAGGTCAGAATAAATTGACTCTTGATGCAAAGTTGTAGCCAGGGGTTGAAATTTACCTGTGATTAATGGTCAAAGCATTGACTAGCTGCAGCCCCCACCCCCCCGTTCTTGTATATCACATCCTGGACTGGGAGCTGTTTTGTATAAAATATTGAGATACTGGTCTCTCTATTCCTCACTTGCCCTTGAAAGTGAAGAGAAATACTTGATTAAACTGGTTATTAAGAAAGAATAAAAGACAGTTCCTAATGAATAAATATGTTTGGTAAAGTATATTTCTAATTCTTTGGGTCTTCAAATATACAACTGTAATATATTATTTCCTAACCAATTAGCAAGTCAGTTAGTTTAGTCAGCTTTTAGCATCCCAGCTCACATTTTCCAGCAGGGATTTAGAATGGATACAAAATTCCTGGAGGGGAGGTGCCCACCTTCCTTCCTGAGGCAGTTCACATTGTTGAACTTCCACTCCCACAATAAAGCCAAAATGGGCTAGATTTGTCTTTGTTTTCATTCAGTTTGGTGCTTTGCTGATAAAACTAGTTTAAAAAAAAAGCTTAGGACTCGTTTTTTTCTCCCCTCTGAAACATGCACATGTGTATACAGTGTGGGTCCATCACTGTATTCGTTTGGATGCTTCCAAAAGCTGTCCCTGAGACAATGGTTTGGGTGCATGCAGTCTATTGTATGGTGGCCCCAGGAGGTATGGTGAGGAAGTTAGGAAAAGCAAGAACATAAAAGGAACATTCCTGAGCAAGTTACTGCTGTGGGAAACTGGAGTTCAATCTTGCTGGGAGAAACCATGTAGAACACAACTCAGAATTGTCCCACTGATGGTTTAGCAAGCCAGGGTATTCATTCCTTTGTGCCCTGCCCTCTTGACTGAAAGGGGCTCACGGGGTGTTAATTTCCAGGTATTTCCAGCCAGCAGGCAGGACTTATTTCTGCTGACAGAAATAGATCTCAGGCAGAGAGAAGGCATGTATTGTATAACTATCCATCTTGCAGGTGACCCCTGAGGTCAACAGAAGGCATGTGGGTGAAATTGTCAAGAGCATCCACTTCAGTCACTAAAGGGAAAGTTGGTAAGAAAAAAAAATCAGTTTCTCATGTTACATGACTGTCAAGTGTAAAATATTTTGGTCTTAAAAGAGTTTAAAGAAGGAAATACCTACATTGTCCTGGTCTATTTCCATAAGGGTTTTTTCATTTTCTAAATTAAACTTTTTTGTCCCTATTGGTATGGGAAATAGAGTTATAAGGCAGAGATCCAGATTTTTTTTCTCACAGCCAAAAGTCAAATGAGAAAAATTCATTTTATCTTCAAGAACAAAGATTTAATAAGGTTTTCTTTTTAATTTTTTTTGTTTTTATTTTCCCTCCATTTAACTTAGCTTCCCTGCCTTGTTCAGTTGCTCAGTCATGTCCAGCTCTTTGCGACCCCATAGTTCCTGCCTTAACTTTAGGCAGTGTGTTGCTAATTCTCACCACAAGATGTCACTGTCTTACCAGTCTTAATACTGAAATTTTTCTCTGCAATCATTTAAAACTATCTACTCTGATGTTTCAATAGCAAACACATCCACGGAAATGGTCAATGTTTTTCTGGTAGACAAATTTAGAAAATTTCAACTGAATAAAGATCAAATCACAACTGATATGGTCATCTCCCACAGAATCTAGAGCCTTTCAGGGACTTTGAAATAATTACATCCACTTCCTCCACCTGCAATACACACATTGGGCAGATACGATTATCATGGTTAAATAAAACATTTTGCTTTTCATTATTTCCTTCATTCTATGCTTTTAAGACTTATGAAGCTATCTTTTAATTCAACAGTTCTCAAATGTGACAAAATACAACCCCAGATAATATGTTTCTAGAAAATTCCTTTAGAATTTCAATTTAGCTACAAGGGAAACTCTTATGAAATCTGGATGGGGAACACACCACATGCTCATTGCAAAGAAGCTTCATAAAATGATTATGCTTCTAGGCAGAGGCTGGACTCAACAATTGTGCAATGACTTCATGAGGGGGGCACTCAGATTTATAGTCCATCCACGGAGTTTTCACGCAGAATTTATTCTTGATCGATGTTTTATATTTCCCATACTTATAGGGACAAAGGAGTTTAATGTGGTGTATAAAAGTCCCCTTATGGAAAAAGACTAGGGTCTTGCAAAAATTAGACTCAATGACCTTATTGTTTATAACAAATACTTTCCCTTCACAATGCAGGTAACATGGGGCACCTATTCACTTCTTTTTCTTGATCAACAAAGGGAAAATCTTCTAGGATAAGACGGCAAAATGTGCCTTGATGGTTTCCATGAGCCAGTATGATAATGAATGGCTTGAGGGCATCAAGCCATGCCTAGATGCCACGTTTCTGTCATTCTCTGACTGTGTACATTTGCCTACTTTTTTTTAAACCTCTCTTCAAGTCTTATTTTCTTCATCTGATAAACATGTGTATGTTAGTAATAATCCTTCCACGTACTTAGTCTCTCAGTCATATCCAACTCTTTGTGACCCCATGGACTGTAGCCTGCCAGGCTCCTCTGTCCATGGGGATTCTCCAGGCNTTTTTTTTAAACCTCTCTTCAAGTCTTATTTTCTTCATCTGATAAACATGTGTATGTTAGTAATAATCCTTCCACGTACTTAGTCTCTCAGTCATATCCAACTCTTTGTGACCCCATGGACTGTAGCCTGCCAGGCTCCTCTGTCCATGGGGATTCTCCAGGCAAGAATACTGAAGTGGGTTGCCATGCCCTCCTTCAAGAGATCTTCCCAATCTAGGGATAGAACCCAGGTCTCTCACATTAGAGGCAGATTCTTTATTGTCTGAGCCACCAGGGAAGCCCAATGGCTTCTTCCCAACCCAGGGATCAAACCCAGGACTCCCACATTGCAGGTGGATTCTTTGCCATCTGAGCCATCAGGGAAGTCACTCAGGCAAGAATACTGGAGTGGGTTGCCATGCCCTTCACCAGGGGATCTTCCCAACCCAGGGATCAAATCTGTGTCTCTTACATCTCCTGCACTAGCAGGTGGATTCTTTACCATTAGTACCACCTGGGAACTCTTAATCCTTCCATAGTAGTTTGAAATTAGAAATTCTATTAGTATCCTATTGCTATTGTTATAAACAACCATACATTTAGAGACTTAAGACAACACAAACTTACTCTCTTACAGTTTTGGAGACCAGAAGTCCAAAATCGGTCTCACTGGGCTAAGGTCAAGGTGTCAGCAGGTCTGCTCCTTTCCGGAGGTTCTAGGAGAGAATCTGTTCTTTGCTTCTTTCAGCTTCTAGAGTGTGCCAGAATTCACTGCCTTCTCTGGTTCATGGATTTATCTTCAAGCAGCACAGCATCTTCAAATCTCTCCCTGACTGAATCTTCACGTTTCCTTACATAAGAATAAAGACTCTTTTAAGGACTCTCATACACTACCATGTGTAAAACAGGTAACTAGTGGGAAGCTGCTATATCACACAGGGAGCTCAGCTCAGGGCTCTGTGATGATCTGGGGGTGGGGATAGGAAGGGAGGATCAAGCTGGAGGGGACATATGTATACATATGGCTGATTTACATTGTTGTGTAGAAGAAACTGACACAACATTGTAAAGCAATTATATTGCAATAAAAAATTTTTTTAATGAATAAGGATTCTTGATATCATTAGACCCACCCAGATAAACCAGGGTTATCTCCCCATCTTAAGATCCTAAATTTAATCAAATCTGCAAAATTCCCTTTGCCATATAAGCAGCACTCACAGGTTGTAGGAATGAGGATCTGAGGGAGCCATGACACAGCCAACCACAGAAATGCTGTATGTAAAGGCCCCACCAATAAACAGAAACATGGTTATTATCATTGGCATGTTAATTTAGCAGTCAGTCAGGTGCTGTGTCAGTGAATGACTCAATGATAAAATGACATTTTTCACATTCTGCGTATAGTGAAAGGACACAGGCATTTACTTTTTAATATCTACTCAGGCAAGAGGTCGATTTATAAGAAAACTAAAGCTATTTAAGTCAGTCTTCAAATACAGTGTATAAGATAAGTTGTGTATTTCCTCTATTGAATTGAATCATTTTCATTTTCTTTTTGCTATTACGATAATAGGAAGTCAGCGTATTTTTACAGATCAACATCTAACTTACTGGTCAGCAAAAATCCTGGGTATTTATGTGGCTTTCTCGTGCTTCAAATAAGACTGAAAAAAAGCTATACAGGACATTGGGTGTCTGTGACATGATTTTCATAAGGAACAATCATTTGATCGTTTGTGACTCTATGGAGGAAAAATTAAATAAAGATATACAGTTTCATCTCATTATTTTCATTTCATATTTGTCATATCTTGTTGACATTTTCTGTGTTATCTACTCTTGAACACACTTGAAGCTATTATTTAAAAAAATAAAGGACAACATTTTGTCAGCACTCCAACTTATGTGGAATAATTATATTGAAGAGACTATCATTTGAATACTTCAGTTTTGTACTGAGTTTAAATTACACATTTAGTCAATATGCAATTAATTGAAGTAGAGACACCTGCAAACTAATGCCATCAAATCAAGTGTGTAAGGAGAATGTACACTTATGTGAAGTGGCCTATCTTGCTACATTCACCTATTATATATTTAAGATGGCAGAAGAATTAAATACTGCTCAATTAAGAACAAGCCACTTAATGGATTGGAGCCTTTGGGGGACACAGACAAGAAAATTAATTTCAGGTGGGTGAGCATGGCATATTCTTGTGTTTTGTGAAAGACATTGCCATGAAAATTTGCCATCCACACACTTTTCATTAATTGTGTTTAACAACAACTAATTATCAAGCTCCCTAGACCAGTGGTTTTTAATACTGAATTGAAAAAATTGGGACTCAGTGAAGACCCACGAATCCCCTGAAACTGTGTAAGAAATTGTGTGTGTGTGTATACACTTTTTGTGCAGTGGCTGAATGACTAATGGAGAGCCAGTATCCTTTCTCCCATTATTCTTGTGTAAATACTGATTTTAGTCCATCTGGAAAATGCTTGACCGAATAGTGCATGTGCTAATTTCCCCACTTGTCTTCTAGGTAGGACTGTCCACTAAGAATTAAGTGCAAGTTCTTGGTAAGACTTTGAGTCTCCTCAAGAATGACCAGACAGCAGGCATGTGTTCTTTATCCTTTTACCTCTCCATTTGTCTTCCTTTTCACTACTTGGAATGCAGATGTGATGGCTGGCACTCTAGCAGTCACTTTGGGACTTGATTTTAAAAATATCAAGTAATCACATTATTTTTAATGTTTTTGTACCGAGGTAAAGTTTATGTACAGTGAAACATTCAGACCTTATGGATATTGTTCAATAAGTTTAGGCAAATACATATCAAGACCTACAGTATTCCCATCACTCTGAAAAGACCCCTCATGCTCTGCAGTCAATCTCAACATTTCACCTAAGAACTGCTAATCTAATTTCTGTTTTCATATGTTAGTTTTGTCTGTTTAGAATTTCATATAAAGGGTCATACACTATGTGCTCTTTATTTCACCTGACTTCTTACACTTAGCATATTTTTGACATCCATTCATATTATTGCATATACCAGTAGTTATCTTAGTCAGTTGGACTACTATAGCAAAAATACCATAGACTGGGTAGCTTAAAAAACAAATATTACTCTCTAACAGATCTGGAGGCTGGGAAATCCAATCTAAGATCAAGGTGCTGGTAGATTTGGTATCTGGTGAGAAACCTTTTCCTAAATTATAGACTGCTATCTTCTTGCTATACATGGCCAAGATAGGACATCTCTCCTGTGTCTCTTCTTATAAGGACACAGAGGACACTAATCCTACTCAGGAGGACTCTAACCATGGCCAGACCATGTTCCAAGGGCCCCAGTACCAAGAACCATCACACTGGGGATTACTGCTTCAACAGATGAATTATGGGGGGATAACAAATATGTGGTCCATAGCAGTAGCTCATTCCTTTTTTTTTTTTTTATTGCTGAGTACTATTTCATGTTATGAATAGAACATAGTCTCTTCATCGATTCTCCTACTGATAAATATCTAGTTGTTTCCAGTTTTTGGCTTTTATGAACAAAGCTGCTATGCACAGGCATATGCAGATCTTTATGTGGACATATGATTTCACTTCTCTTGGATAAATAATGGGGGTATAATTACTAGGTCATAGGGTAGACATATCTTCATCTAAAAACTGCTAAAGAGTTTTACACAGAAACTATAAAATTTTACACTTCCATCAGCAGTGTCCTTGCTAACATTTGGTACTGTCAATTTTTTAAAAATGTCAATCATTCTAGTGAATGTGTACTATCTGATTTTTAAATTTGTGATCCTTAAGGGTTAAAGATACAGAAAAATTTTTCATGTGATTATTGGACATTGCATTTTAATGCAATATTGGAGTAGAGGGTGAGACCTTCAAGGGACAGATTATAATAACAACAGTTATTCATTTAAATGGCTTTTTAAAGACAATGGGTATTGGTAATCCTTTAATAGGGTTTGCAAACTTTGAGGAAGAATTGAAATGCTCTGGAGAATACTGGGCCCTTTGAAAGATTTGTGGTTGAAAGGGAGAGAGAGAAGAGTTAGGGCTCCTGGAGGCCAGAAACAGACTTTGGGGTAAAACAATGAGCATTTCAGTGGAGGCTTTGAGTTTTTTATGAAGTGTGTAGTGACAGTGAACACTCTTCTATTCATCATACAATTTCAGGAAAAACCTACATTATTTACTTACGGAAGAGTGGGAAAACTACTATTAGCACACTAAATCTGGGATGCCACCATTTTTTGTGTGCCTGAGTACAATTTTATTGGCACACAGCCATGCATTCATTTCTATGTCTGTAGCTGCTTTCATGTGACGATGGCAGAGTTGAATAGCTGCAACAGAGATCAGTAGAGCCTGCAAAATTGAAAATGTTTAGTATCTGGCCCTTTTCAGAAAAAAGTGTTAACCCCCGTTATCACTATGGGGTTAGGTGAGGAGAACTACAATGAGGTGATTAGTACTAGGTCAATGTGGTAGAGGGGTAAGATTTTTGGAGGCTGGATCCACTATTTCCAAGCCTAAGAAAGAACGTTTGTAGATTCTCTTGGCTTAGCAGCCAAGTATTTGAAAGTGCACTGAGAGATGTGGCCAGACGATGAACAGTTATTGAGGTTCTTTTCCTTTTTTCTTTTTGCTACTATAATCGGTTGTATGTGACAATTTAGATTGACATTGTCCTTACTTCCCCAAGCCAGATGATTCTGATATGAAGGGATGTGAAAACATCACAAGGTCAACAGAATAAGAATGCTAAACAACAGCTAATACTGAAATACCTTTGCAGACCATCCAAATCCCTTTGTTCTGACTTCATGTTAACTAATCAGTGTAGAAAAAAAAAAATCCATGTTTTTAAACTCATCCAAAGATTAAAGAGCAAACACAAAAATATGCTCTTTGACTAACTATAGCTCCCTCTATGAAATAAAATCAGTGATTTCTTGATTCAAATTGGTTTCACCTCCATTAGAGGTGTGCGTCTATTTTCTTTGGGCATAATCACTCTTCAATAAGCTGGCCAGTAAATACTGAAATATAAGAAAGGCTCCAATGACTAGCAGAAAGACTGTAGCAATGGAATCAAGGGGACAGGATTTGAAACTGCAAAGTTTACTAGTTCTGTGACTTGGACAAAGTGGTTTCACCTCTCTGAGCCTCCTGATTTACTCCATTAAATGAAATAATATACTGAAGCCCTTAACCTAGTGCCAGAATAGAGTAAGAAATTGATAATGTTTCCTTTCTTTATCTTCTATGTGTAGGGCTGACAGATCATACTTTGAATAATGGTGCTCTGGGCTGAGGTGTGCCCTACTTCCCATTCATATGTTGAAATCTTTAACCCCAGTGTGTCTTTGAAAGAAAGTGAAGTTGCTCAGTCCTGTCCGACTCTTTGTGACCCCATGGGCTGTAGCCTATCAGGCTCCTCCATCCATGGGATTTTCCAGGCAAGAGTGCTGGAGTGGATTGCCATTTCCTTCTCCAGGGGATCTTCCCGATCCAGGAATTGAACCCAGGTCTCCCACATTGCAGGCAGATGCTTTACTGTCTGAGCCACCAGGGAAGCCTTTAGGAAGTAATTAGGTTTAGATGAAGTCATGAGGGTGGGGCCCTCGTGGGATTAGTGACTTTATAAGAAGGAACATAAGAGAGCATGTGCTGTGTGTGTGTGTTACACAGAAGAGTCATGTGAGTGCACAGTGAGATGGATGCCACCTACAAGCAAACAGAAGAGATCTCAGATTGAAACCTATGTTACCAACATCTTGATCATGAACTTCTCAGCCGCCTCCAGCGCTGTGAAAAAAATAAATGTCTGTTGTTTAAAACACCCAGTCTGGTATATTGCAATGGCAGCCCGACCTAAAACACACTGTAACCCAGTGAAGCCCAGTCTTGAAAACCTTTCCTGATTGCCACTTAGCTCCATCCCTAAGGATTATATGGTAGTTATTTAAGGAGTTATCTCAATAATTTGTACTTTTACATTAACTGAAAGAGGGAACACACACCAGCTATTCACTTTCTTGTCATTCTGTACTGACTCTGTGTTTTCTTTACCTTCTGAGATATTTTAAGCCATTACGAGATATTTTAAATTTCAAAGAGTTGATGTGGGTCTGCTATGTTTGGGTAGAAAGCCTCAAACTATATTTTACTGAGAGTGCAGCTAAAGATGAGTTAGTGTCTGAACTAAGGATGATCTAGATGTCTAGATGATCTAGAAGTCACTAGAAACAGGCAAATTGTCCCATAGGATAGGAGAAAAGGAAACAAAAAAACTGACAACATTTTAGAAATCATATGACATGATGTCTTGCTTGGTGCCAACTGTGCCCTTATTCCCTAACCTTCTTCCTTTAAGTTTATAATTTAAAAGACAGACAAGGTAACATGAGTGATGTGCTACATTTAGTGATGTACTGTATTTTTTCCTCTCTCAGTAGTTGAATGCTCACTCACTTCTTTTTATGGGTCTCTCAGGCTTCAGACTACAGTGCAATGGGGGAGTTTAAAGAAGTGTCTCTGATTGTAGATCCTCCTAATGTCTCACAAAAAATAATTGGATGAATATTCAAACATGATAACAACTAAAAGAAACAGAGCTAAGCCATACAGATGAACAGGTATGCTACTGCCAAAATCTGGGTGAAATTTCTCATAAAGCTGTGGTTTGTGAAACTGAGTAAATAACCAAAAAACCCTTACCCATGCTTTGGTTCAACAGGCAGAACACAGAAGATCAGAAGATTTTTCATTCCTCTTGCATCCTCTTGCATTGTAGTCTGGAGCCTGAGAGATCCAGGGTCTGTACCCATAAGAGAAGTGAATGGGCATTCATCTACTAAGAGGAAAAAAAAAAGATTTANCTGTAGCCTATCAGGCTCCTCCATCCATGGGATTTTCCAGGCAAGAGTGCTGGAGTGGATTGCCATTTCCTTCTCCAGGGGATCTTCCCGATCCAGGAATTGAACCCAGGTCTCCCACATTGCAGGCAGATGCTTTACTGTCTGAGCCACCAGGGAAGCCTTTAGGAAGTAATTAGGTTTAGATGAAGTCATGAGGGTGGGGCCCTCGTGGGATTAGTGACTTTATAAGAAGGAACATAAGAGAGCATGTGCTGTGTGTGTGTGTTACACAGAAGAGTCATGTGAGTGCACAGTGAGATGGATGCCACCTACAAGCAAACAGAAGAGATCTCAGATTGAAACCTATGTTACCAACATCTTGATCATGAACTTCTCAGCCGCCTCCAGCGCTGTGAAAAAAATAAATGTCTGTTGTTTAAAACACCCAGTCTGGTATATTGCAATGGCAGCCCGACCTAAAACACACTGTAACCCAGTGAAGCCCAGTCTTGAAAACCTTTCCTGATTGCCACTTAGCTCCATCCCTAAGGATTATATGGTAGTTATTTAAGGAGTTATCTCAATAATTTGTACTTTTACATTAACTGAAAGAGGGAACACACACCAGCTATTCACTTTCTTGTCATTCTGTACTGACTCTGTGTTTTCTTTACCTTCTGAGATATTTTAAGCCATTACGAGATATTTTAAATTTCAAAGAGTTGATGTGGGTCTGCTATGTTTGGGTAGAAAGCCTCAAACTATATTTTACTGTGAGTGCAACTAAAGATGAGTTAGTGTCTGAACTAAGGATGATCTAGATGTCTAGATGATCTAGAAGTCACTAGAAACAGGCAAATTGTCCCATAGGATAGGAGAAAAGGAAACAAAAAAACTGACAACATTTTAGAAATCATATGACATGATGTCTTGCTTGGTGCCAACTGTGCCCTTATTCCCTAACCTTCTTCCTTTAAGTTTATAATTTAAAAGACAGACAAGGTAACATGAGTGATGTGCTACATTTAGTGATGTACTGTATTTTTTCCTCTCTCAGTAGTTGAATGCTCACTCACTTCTTTTTATGGGTCTCTCAGGCTTCAGACTACAGTGCAATGGGGGAGTTTAAAGAAGTGTCTCTGATTGTAGATCCTCCTAATGTCTCACAAAAAATAATTGGATGAATATTCAAACATGATAACAACTAAAAGAAACAGAGCTAAGCCATACAGATGAACAGGTATGCTACTGCCAAAATCTGGGTGAAATTTCTCATAAAGCTGTGGTTTGTGAAACTGAGTAAAGAACCAAAAAACCCTTACCCATGCTTTGGTTCAACAGGCAGAACACAGAAGATCAGAAGATTTTTCATTCCTCTTGCATCCTCTTGCATTGTAGTCTGGAGCCTGAGAGATCCAGGGTCTGTACCCATAAGAGAAGTGAATGGGCATTCATCTACTAAGAGGAAAAAAAAAAGATTTAACACATGACTAATGTTCTTTAGTCTGAGTTTTCAATTATCGGTTGTCTAAACTGTATTTAAGGCAAAAACAGAGAGTTATCAGTTCAAAATTGGACTTGGTGGGAATTCCCTGGTGGTCCAGTGTGTAGGACTCTGGATTCCACTACATGGGACATGGGTTTGTTTCTTCATCTAGGAACTGAGATCCCACAAGCTGCACAGTGTGGCAAAAAAATATAATTTTAAAACATTTGGTCTTTGTACAGAATGTGTAAAACTGCTGAATGAAGATACCAGCTGTGCTAGCAAAGTGAACACTCTGTTATGAAAATGAAGGAGTCTGACTTGATTTTCTGCTTCAGATGGAAGGGCCATTTCAGAGTAAGTGAGAGCAGAGCCAGATTGTACAGAACCAGCTGGAAATATGGCAAAAGGTAGCTTTTTTTTTGGCCATTGTTATCTTTGTTATCATCATGATCTCATTCTCTGTCTTGTGATGACTTCAGAATTCTGAGCTTCATGCAGGTCTTGTGATATACCCCTAATTTGCAGGTGGTCCTGAGTTGGAGATAAGGCTGCCAATTCCTGAGACTGAGGTGGACAATACGTAAAATGTTTTGACGAAGGAGGCCAATGACTTATGGTGGTATGACTTCCAATCTAAGCCTGTTTCTTCATATATAAGGGCTTCCCAGGTGGCGTTAGTGGTAAACCACCTGCAGTGCAGGAGACTCAGGTTTGATCCCTGGGTCAGAGAGTTCCCCTGGAGGAGGGCATGGCAACCCATTCCAGTATTCTTGCCTGGAGAATCCCATGGACAGAGGAGCCTGGTGGGCTAGAGTCCATGGGGCTGCAAAGAGTCAGACACGACTGAGCAACTGAGCACACACCCACACCTCATTATATATACATTAGAATAGCAGCAGCTGCCACACACTTTTGTTATAAGTATCATAGAAATAAAATATGCAAGCATGTATGTTTGCACATAAACTTTTGGTAGGAGAGGTAGTGCTAAATAAAACCAAATTTCCTTCCCAATTGATCTTTTCTAAACTACCGTTTCTCATAGGGCCTTCCCCTGCATAACATTATATCTTATAAATATTTTCTGCTAAAATTAAAGTCAATATATTTAATTTTACTACTAAGTAACTTCATACATTCTGGAAATTTCTATCAATGTAATTTTCCATTTGTATTACATAAATTTTCCCATGAATTACACTTCTACCATTCTTGTATAGAAAGGCAATATTACTCTGTGTTACCAGGATGGACTCAGGAGTCAGATTTCTTGGGTTCATATCCTAGCCCTGACACTTACTAATCATGCAATATTAAGTCCAATTTTGGTTCCATTCTGACGTGTTGTTTCTTCCTCCCACACCCAGCAATGCTCTGACACTAGCTGGGTGCCCTACAATTCAACTTAATTCTGATACTATTGAAACAAGGCAGAACCCTGTGGGTCTCCAGGACATGGAAGCCTTTCAAATGGTTGCAAATCAGGGAAGGGACAGAATACAGAGATAAGGGAGGAACAGTCAGGAAACAACAGCACCGCCGTGGGGCATGTTCCTGTGTTCCCCCTCAAGGAAGGGATACACAGAACAGTATCATTAAATTCATCTGCAGAACTAAAACCTCCACTGAATGGAGGATGTTTCAGAGAGAAGGTCACAGTTTGATAACATAAATGCTCATCAGGAGACCATCTGAGGTCAGATGAAAGGAATACAGCTCCTCTCCCCAACCCTGATCCTTCTTATCAAACCCATCCTTGAACTGCTGCTATAAAATTCCTCACCAAATTCCCCCAGGTGGGGACACACAGTTTTTCAGGGCACCAGCCAGCTGTGTCCAGCCCCCACCCCCGGCAGAGCAAGAAAGCTATTTTCACCTATTTCACCCAAAACTCTTGTCTCTGAGATTTAATTTGGCACCAGAGCACAGAGACTGAGCTTTCTGGATCATCCTCTACCTTGCAGACACTGTCAGATTCCACAGGTTAAGAGCTCAGTCTTACAAGACTACTCACTCCCACTTTAGACACCAAACCAAAGTTCAGTTTGTCACCTGTGCTTCTGATCTGCCACATATAGACTGGAAGTTCCAACAACCCCCTCCCCTTGGTTTTGCTTAATTTGCTAGTATGGTTCACAGAACTCAGAAATATTTCACTTACTAGTGTGGAGCCCAGGCAGAGGTCATAGGGCAATAAATCCAGAATTAGCCAAGCTCCATGGCAACCATTGTCATGGGCCATCCTGTTTATCATGGATCTGTGCCATCCTGTTTGTCATGAGCCATCCTGTCCCTAACCAGCCAGCTCCCATCTCCATATTAGGCAAAGTGGGCACCAAAAGACCCCCAACCAATGACTTAACACCATCCCTCCCCATAGGAAGTTTCTTTGTCTTGAGACTATTAAGATTGGCCACAAGCCCATGAAAGGGGTCGGCTCTCCTTGGTCTGTCAGGAAGTTGGTCTGCTGTCTTTGCAGTGCCCTCACTAGCTCACTCTTTTTCTCTCAATAAACTATCTCTTCTAAAATACTCTGTGTCTGGAAATTCTTTTCCAACCTGTGCTAGAACTGCCACAATAACTAGACTACTGGCCTATTGTAAAAGAAGGTAACTCAGGAACAGCGAGATGGAAGATATATATGGGGAAAGGGCTCAGAACTGCTATGTTTTCCGAGCACGCCTCTCCTCCCAACCAGGAAGCTCTCTAAACCCCTTTTATAAAGGCTTTATCACACAGGCATAGTTGATTAAACCACTCGCCACTCGTTATTGAACTTTACCTAAAGTCCCTCTTCCCTCCTCAGAGGTCAGGGGGGTGAGACTGAAAGTTCCAACTCCCCAACCACAAGGTGGGTTCCCTTGACAACTAAACCCCTAATTGCTTTCTAAGAGTCACCTGCTGCTGCTGCTAAGTCACTTCAGTCGTGTCCAACTCTGTGCGACCCCATAGACAGCAGCCCACCAGGCACCTCTGTCCCTGGGATTCTCCAGGCAAGAATACTGGAGTGGGTTGCCATTTCCTTCTCCAAAAGCCACCTCATTGACATAAATCGGATGTGGTTGAAACAGGTTGGTTATGAGTATCAACAGACATTTATTGCTCTTATCACTTAGGAAATTCTTAGGGTTTTAGGAGCTCTGTGCCAGAAACAGGGAGTTCAAACGAATTATCTCTTTCTTATTATAACTCACAATGTCACATGAGCAAGTCACAACCTTCCTTTGCCTATGTGGATAATGGTTGTAGCATCTTCACAGGTTTAATTGTGAGGATATATGACCTGTGCTATGCTTAGTCATGCCTGACTTTTTGTGACCCTGTGGACTGTAGCCTGCCAGGCTCCTCTCTCCATGGAATTCCAGGCAAGAATACTGGAGTGGGTAGCCATTCCCTTCTCTAGGGGATCTTCCCAACCCAGAGAATGAACTCAGGTTTCCCACATTACAGGCAGATTCTTTACCATCTGAGCCAGCAGGGAAGCCCAAGAATACTGGAGTGGGTAGCCTATTCCTTCTCCAGGGGATTTTCCTGACCCAGGAATTGAAACAGGGTCTCCTGCATTGCAGGTGGATTCTTTACCAGTTGAGCTACCAGGGAAGCCCCTTATGAAATAACACCTTTAAGGTGTTATTTTTTTAGAGCAGTTTCAGGACTAGAGTAAGCTCTCAGTAAACAATAGCTATTTTTTCTTTAAATAGTAGTGACTCAATAAGAAAACCCAAGTATGAAAGTTTCACTTTCTTATGAATGGTCTCTGTTCTTCATATATTAGTAAATTTGCTAGGTATTTATCTTTTAAAAATATTTACTTATTAATTAATTCATTCATTTGGCTGTGCCAGGTCTTAGTTGTGGCACACAGGATCTTTAGTTACTGCATCTGAACTCACAGTTGCAGCATACAAACCCTTAGCTGCAGCACGTGGGATCTAGTTCTCCAACCAGAGATCAAACCCCAGCCCCCTGCATTGGGAGAGAGGCGTCTTAGCCACCAGACCATCAGGGAAGTCCCTCCTAGGTATTAAAATCATCTAGTGTGGAATGGCATCACCAACCCTGGGTCATTTGGGGATAGTTTAATAAATAGATTTAAAAAAGAGTAGATAAGAGTATAGGAAAACCACAGGGGCTGTGGAATACCCCAGGGCTAGTAATTACTGAATGCTGCTACCACCCCTAAGCCTAAAGGTGTCAGGGGAGAGAACAGTTATTGGGCCTTAGAAGAAGAGAAGGCAATGTGATGAGGGGAGAAGGATAACAGAAGTTCTAGCTTCTGGTGGAAGAAAGTGGCCAAGACAAGGTGACCTGGCAGAGAGGGAGCTTTCACCTTCTTCCCCTCCTTTCTCTCTCCTGCCAGCACACTCTAGTAGCCAAATTGAACCCCAAACTTGAGAGAAGAGAATCCCACTGACACAGTTCATCTAGGGCAGCCTTGTGAGTCACAGCAGGATGGAGAAAGGGGAAGAGTGGACATGGACACGGGAAAGGTCCCCAGTGCAACCATCATGTTAGTTCTTAAACTTAAAAATCTGGCAGTTTCATAAAATCATATCCTATTTTTAAATGATCATTTCTTTAAAAATTTATCTTTATTTTTTGGCCATGCAGAATGTGGGATCTTAGTTCCCCAACCAGGGATCAAACCTCTGTACCCTGCACTGGGAACATGGAGTCTTAACCAGTGGACTGCCAGGGAAGTCCCTATATCTGATTTTTTTTTTTTAGGAATAAGCATATTCACTTTTTTGGAAAGAAAATCTTTCATATGAGACTAATATCTATGGAAATGGGTAATATTTCTGTGATCTCTGTATCTGTAGACTTGTGTTAAGTAACTATATCTATTGGGGTCAATAAATCTCTTAGAGAAATTAGATTTCTTGGGGAAAATACTACTTTAAACCACAGTCACCCATCTCAGATTACCTGTCCTTGGCCACGAGAGGGATAAGGCTCAAGATCTGGTTGGTCTTAGTCCAGTCTATCTCCAAAAGTATAAAGTGTCCATAGGTATGGCTTACTGACAGGTAGATCAGCTGCATCATCTCTATAGATGAAGACCAATGAAACAGGCAAAATGATAAATGTACAACATAATGTTTGGAAACTTGGATGTGCTTCAAACATCATATATACCAAAGGACCTCTATTCTTTATTGTTGCCTCTTCTTCACAAAGACATCCCTCATAGCTTTTCACACACCTTCTTTTGAACAGAAAAGGCATGATTATCATTTTAAAATGCAGTTCCCCACTCCTTTAGCAGGTTTTGGCACCAACTCATTTCCTATTAGGCACAGACTTAATAGAACCCTCCATCTCTTCTGCTAACAAAGATTATCCAGTGGGTGTTTCTCTGAGTTCACTGACAGCCTTCTCTCCTGGCGTGTTCCCCTCCTTGCAACTAGATGGTGTCTCTGGTTTTTATTGCTCAGTTTCCTTTGGATCCCTGAGGTTCAGCTTGCAAACTGAAAAAGAAAATTTCCTCTCACCCACTCACTCAAATTCTCCCTCATTTCCAGACCCACTCAACTGTTTTCTCAACTTTTCGGAATCAATTAAAAAGATTACTCACTTTCTCTTTTTTTCATATCTCTGACACAGGAGTGGAACTCGAAACCTATAAACTTTTATTGAAAGTGCAGAAATCCCTCCCCTGCTCCCACTGAAAACTCATTTCCATATTTCTCTTTATCTGGTGGATTACTGTTGCTGTTTTATACCAGACTGTTGGGAGCTTAATGTTAAGTGCTTCATTAATAATGCTTTGTGCCTTAGAAAAATTTGAAACAGATAAATCTTGACAGTGAAAAGGACTTATTTATTTTATTCTTTGTGCTTAACATCACAGAGAACAGGTTAAAAACAGTTTTGTTTCTATTTCAAGATACAGAAAAGCAGTGCTTTACAAACACAGCCACAGACAGAATTAATTAGTGGAAGTATAAAAAAGGGCTTTATGATTTAAAAATAAATGTTTGCTTCTAACAATAATAAAAGGATAAAAATCACTATATTGAGAGAAGAGGAAAGAAGAAAACAAAAGCATACATTTTCCTGGAAGGATAGGGCAAACTCACGGGTGTGCTAACAAAAGAATCTGTACAGAAAATAATTAAAATAGAAAATGTCTAGTTTTACCTTATTTAAAATGGGTTTGTGAGTCCCATTTTGGCAATACTTGTCAGTAATTCAGTTTTCATTAGAAAACAACCTTGACTGTTTTCTAATCAGTCTGGTACTCTGCAACATTATTATCCTAACTTAATTCATATATTGGGTTGGCTAAAAAGTTCATTCAGGTTTTTCAATAAGATGGCATGACAAACCCCAAATGAACTTTCTCGTCAATTCTAGTAAAAATAGTGTCTCTTCTAATATTCCCAACAGCCCTCCCTTCTGAAACCTTTCCTTTCCTCAACACATACAAAGCACTAGATGCAACCTTGAATCTAGTAGGGAACTCAAATGGCATTAGTTCAACCTTATTCCAAATTTAAAACATTTCTGGGACATGGTCAAACAGTGTCTGCCTGAATACTTTCAGTGAGGGGAACTCATTCTTTACCAGGTGTTCCATTTCATTTGTGTCTAATCGTTAGCCCTTGAATAGAGTAAAAATCTGCCTCTGTAACTTTCTAGCTACTGGTTCTAGGAAACAGCTGGAACATCACAGGTTGATTGTTTTTGCTTTCACAGGATATAACTCTTCAGACTTTGAAGAGCAACAACACATTTCTCAGTCTTTTTTTTTTTTTTTAACTATATCTATTGGGGTCAATAAATCTCTTAGAGAAATTAGATTTCTTGGGGAAAATACTACTTTAAACCACAGTCACCCATCTCAGATTACCTGTCCTTGGCCACGAGAGGGATAAGGCTCAAGATCTGGTTGGTCTTAGTCCAGTCTATCTCCAAAAGTATAAAGTGTCCATAGGTATGGCTTACTGACAGGTAGATCAGCTGCATCATCTCTATAGATGAAGACCAATGAAACAGGCAAAATGATAAATGTACAACATAATGTTTGGAAACTTGGATGTGCTTCAAACATCATATATACCAAAGGACCTCTATTCTTTATTGTTGCCTCTTCTTCACAAAGACATCCCTCATAGCTTTTCACACACCTTCTTTTGAACAGAAAAGGCATGATTATCATTTTAAAATGCAGTTCCCCACTCCTTTAGCAGGTTTTGGCACCAACTCATTTCCTATTAGGCACAGACTTAATAGAACCCTCCATCTCTTCTGCTAACAAAGATTATCCAGTGGGTGTTTCTCTGAGTTCACTGACAGCCTTCTCTCCTGGCGTGTTCCCCTCCTTGCAACTAGATGGTGTCTCTGGTTTTTATTGCTCAGTTTCCTTTGGATCCCTGAGGTTCAGCTTGCAAACTGAAAAAGAAAATTTCCTCTCACCCACTCACTCAAATTCTCCCTCATTTCCAGACCCACTCAACTGTTTTCTCAACTTTTCGGAATCAATTAAAAAGATTACTCACTTTCTCTTTTTTTCATATCTCTGACACAGGAGTGGAACTCGAAACCTATAAACTTTTATTGAAAGTGCAGAAATCCCTCCCCTGCTCCCACTGAAAACTCATTTCCATATTTCTCTTTATCTGGTGGATTACTGTTGCTGTTTTATACCAGACTGTTGGGAGCTTAATGTTAAGTGCTTCATTAATAATGCTTTGTGCCTTAGAAAAATTTGAAACAGATAAATCTTGACAGTGAAAAGGACTTATTTATTTTATTCTTTGTGCTTAACATCACAGAGAACAGTTTAAAAACAGTTTTGTTTCTATTTCAAGATACAGAAAAGCAGTGCTTTACAAACACAGCCACAGACAGAATTAATTAGTGGAAGTATAAAAAAGGGTTTTATGATTTAAAAATAAATGTTTGCTTCTAACAATAATAAAAGGATAAAAATCACTATATTGAGAGAAGAGGAAAGAAGAAAACAAAAGCATACATTTTCCTGGAAGGATAGGGCAAACTCACGGGTGTGCTAACAAAAGAATCTGTACAGAAAATAATTAAAATAGAAAATGTCTAGTTTTACCTTATTTAAAATGGGTTTGTGAGTCCCATTTTGGCAATACTTGTCAGTAATTCAGTTTTCATTAGAAAACAACCTTGACTGTTTTCTAGTCAGTCTGGTACTCTGCAACATTATTATCCTAACTTAATTCATATATTGGGTTGGCTAAAAAGTTCATTCAGGTTTTTCAATAAGATGGCATGACAAACCCCAAATGAACTTTCTCGTCAATTCTAGTAAAAATAGTGTCTCTTCTAATATTCCCAACAGCCCTCCCTTCTGAAACCTTTCCTTTCCTCAACACATACAAAGCACTAGATGCAACCTTGAATCTAGTAGGGAACTCAAATGGCATTAGTTCAACCTTATTCCAAATTTAAAACATTTCTGGGACATGGTCAAACAGTGTCTGCCTGAATACTTTCAGTGAGGGGAACTCATTCTTTACCAGGTGTTCCATTTCATTTGTGTCTAATCGTTAGCCCTTGAATAGAGTAAAAATCTGCCTCTGTAACTTTCTAGCTACTGGTTCTAGGAAACAGCTGGAACATCACAGGTTGATTGTTTTTGCTTTCACAGGATATAACTCTTCAGACTTTGAAGAGCAACAACACATTTCTCAGTCTTTTTTTTTTTTTTAGGATACATACCTGTACTTTTCTCAGCTCTTCCTTCTGTAAAATTATTTCCAGCTTGTTCACCATCTTGGCTGCTTTCCTGGAGAAATATCCTAATATGTGGAAGTTCTTTAGATGGAGCATCTAGAAATACATGAAAGGTTTGGGTTATGCTCTTACCAGTACTGTTAGGCTTCCTCATGATGATATTAATACTATATATCTATCCACGTAGGCTAAAAATCATATTTATTTTTTATTGGACATTGCTGCTGCTAAGTCGCTTCAGTTGTGTCCGACCCTGTGCGACCCCATAGGCGGCAGCCTACCAGGCTCCCCCGTCCCTGGGATTCTCTAGGCAAAAACACTGGAGTGGGTTGCCATTTCCTTCTTCAATGCATGAAACTGAAAAGTGAAAGTGAAGTCGCTCAGTCGTGTCCGACTCTTAGTGACCCCATGGACTGCAGCCCACCAGGCTCCTCCATCCATGGGATTTTCCAGGCAAGAGTACTGGAGTGGGGTGCCATTGCCTTCTCCGTATTGGACATTACAGTGTGCTAAAAATCGTATTTTTACTTTTTATTGGACATTACATCAGTTGAACTCAGGATTATTTAAACCCTAACATCTTTTTCAAATGACTTGCAACCAGATGTGGCCTTTCATTCTAAACTTGAAAAATAATACATTTAGTACTGACATGCAGACTTACTAACTACCTTTTTAAAAAATACTGTTTGTTTCAACCCAATATTTTGGGTTTTTATTATATCATCCAATATATTAGTTTCAAACATTGTGACATCTTGAAATCTGAAAAGCATGCCTCTGACAGCCTCTTTTTGTGAAAAGTATATCACTGGAGACTTTACTCTGGTAGAGATCAATATATTACCCATGTGTCAGTAATAATTTGGAAGATTTTAAATGTCTACAACTTATAACAAACCAAAGTAGACAAATCTCAGGACTCAGTTATTCAACTGGTATTTCTAAGCACCCATGATGTGTCAGGAACAGTATTAGGTATAGAAGACTATCAGAGTTACAGCTCACAATTTGTCTACATTCTCTGTATCTGTGCTTCTGTGTATTCTGAATCTGGGTGTGGCTGAAGGATATCACCTTCGACCAATGGTATAATAGAAAATGAGACACAAGCAGAAGCTTTATCAACATCTGTGCATTCGAGCTTGCTCTCTCCTGCTGCTCCTAGAAACCTTGAACCTTCAGCATGTGAATAAATCCACACTGGACTGCTGGAGACTCACGTGGCCCTGTCACCCTTGCCACTCTGGCCAGCAGTCCAACACCAACTGCTGGGCAGGTGAGTGAGGCCATGCTAGGCCAAGTGGCCCCCAGGAAACCTGCCGTCCAACCATGTGAACGAGAGCAGCAGGACAACTGTTCAGTGGAGCCCAGCTCAAGTTTTCAAATCATGTAATCATACATAAGCTAGTAAGTGATGGCTGCTTTAATCTACCAACTTTGGGGGAGGCTTTTTACATAGCAAGAGCCACAGTGGAAAGTATATCAGCTTTCAGTTGTAGGCCCGAGTGGTTGCTGCCGAAAAGGTCAAGTTTAGGAAACCTGGGAAGGTGGGGCTGGTCTTGGCTGGTCGCTACTCCAGACGCAAAGCAGTCATCATGAAGAACATTGGAGATGGCACCTCAGACCGACCCTACAGCCACGCTCTGGTGAGTGGAACTGATTGCTATCCCTGCAAAGTGCCATGGGCAAGAAGAAAATCACCAAGAGGTCAAAGATCAAGTCTTTTGTGAAAGTTTATAATTATAATCATCTCATGCCCACAAGGTATTCTGTGGATATCCCCTTGGACAAAACTTGTCAACAAGGTTGTCTTCAGAGATCCTACTCTCAAACGCAAGGCCTGACAAGAGGCCAAGGTCAAGTTTGAGGACAGATACAAGACTGGCAAGAACAAATGGTTCTTCCAGAAGCTTCGGTTTTAGGTCTCTTTCAGTCATTAAAAATATCAAAAAAAGAAAGAAAGTGTATCAGACACAGTCCCTGGTCTCATGAAAAATGTTCTTAGTAAGATTCTCATTGGATATGGTAAGTTTTCCAACCTGTCATTACTATTCATATCCATTCCCTTGTCTGTGTCACTTATTCAGTTATTTCCATTAGACATGGCATTCTTTGTGGACTTGGCCACGTAACTTGCCTTATCCTATGAAATGTGAGAGGAAGTAACAGTGCCTTAAGAGGCATCTGTGTTTCCACCCACCTTCTTGTGCTTCTGTACCATGGGAATAGGGAAGTGAAGGACACATGGAGCTCACCTGAATCCAATCTGCAGTGTGGCACCAAGGCCATCTGAGGCCAACCTCGATCAGCTAACACTCAGCCAAACTGCAGATGTGTGAGCAAGGAGAACTCACTGTTGTTTTATGCCACTGAATTTCAGGGTACTCTGTCATGCTGGATTTTGGTGGCAAGATCTAACTGATAGTGTGAAGCTATTTAAAGATATTGCTAAGTCAATAGTACCCTTTCAAGCAACAAAGTCACATGGTTTAGTAAATTAGCTGAATTTTATCTACTAATAAATTTTTATTTACATTATGGCAAACAAAAATAAGAGATATTCAACTGACAGAAATAATCAGTCACTGCAATATCTGGGAACTGAGTAGCAGCAGCATCCTTTTTCAGTTGCTACACTTCTAGGACCAAAGGCTGTTTGGTCTAAGCTTGGAAACCACTATGACTACTCTCACAGTTACTCAAGATAGTTCCTAGACACTTTCAGTACCAGTTGATGTGTTTTTTTCCCCTTTTATTATGCCAAGGTGGAAGGTGACGATTAAAGTGTTAATAGCAGATGTAGACAAGATTTCCATTAGAGATATTTGCCTTCGTAGGGCATTTCTTAACGATCAAAAGACCTCAGTACTCAAAGGAGTTATGCTACAAGAATAGTTTGGCCTGGAGTGTGGTTTATGTTTTGGGACAGAACATTTTTTTTTTTTTTTTCTATTCAAGTCACAAAAGCTTGAAGCGCTCTAATCCAGGCTGTATGTAAGATTGGCCCTGCTGGTACACAAGAGAGTGTTTTTAAGTTTCAGATTTGCCAATGTCTGATAATTTTTGGAAATCATAATAAAAACAAACTCCTAGATGTTTAAGCAATGTAAAATTGCTGTAAAGGTTTCTTATTTGTCTACCTTTCAGTTTTTGAACTTAATCTTCTGAGTAGGCAACAAACAATTCACAGCCTAGGAGCCACCTTGTGAGTAGCACTGCAGTGAGAGACTGGGCAGGAATGGATGATACAGACAAGCTCTGTTGAATTATTTCCTTGGCTATACCACAGCCATCTTTCTGTCTTAGACAAGCAGAAAGTGGTAAGCACAAAGTGCTTATCATGATACAACAAAGTGGTATCATTGTTTAGAGGATATCACTATTTTGTATAAGAATATTCAGTAATGAGAAAAATGAAATTATGCAGTTAACACCATCTTCTGGCAACCAATATGATTATAATTTTTTAGTATAGTAATACATAACAGGAATAAATTAACTTCTCAAATATAAACTAAGAATTTACTATGTGCAAGACCCTGTCCTAAGAGCTAGGAATCCTCAGTGTATAAAAGAGATGTGCCTTGGCCCTTATAAAGCTTACGTTATAACAGAAAATCTCCAAAATGTAGAATCAGTTTTGAACAGACCCTGCATTTCTTGTCCTCTTGCTGTTAGCACAAATTTTTGATAAACCTCATT
Source organism: Oreotragus oreotragus (assembly GCA_006410675.1). Lineage (NCBI taxonomy): Eukaryota > Metazoa > Chordata > Mammalia > Artiodactyla > Bovidae > Oreotragus > Oreotragus oreotragus. The sequence goes on along the minus strand of SJYX01006707.1, from coordinate 135,027 downwards.
AGCTTTATCACAATTAATTCTTGGCTTCTTTCTTTCACAACCATTTTTAAACTGTTCAGATGACTTGTATTAATTTCCTGACCTGAAGGTATAATTTTGGTCATTTGCCCTTTTCCAAGAAAGTTTTTTAAAAAAATTGAAGTTGCATTGTGAAGTTGTCTCTGATCACTTCTTTCATTTGTATTAACATGAGCACGTCCCTGCCCAACCATTGAAAAAATGAGGAACAGGAAAAGGAAAAACACTACTGATTTGCAGAAGTATGTGCTTGAAAATGAAAATTACAAAACAGGAAGTTCAGCTTACCATTTTCAACATGCAAACATTTACCACAATAATTATTTTTAAGTATCAATTTATATCATGGATCTTGGAGAATGAATTTATGAAATGAATTATCCTGAGAGCTGCTAATGGGTAATAAATTGCAATGGAAATGGAAATGACCTGCTTCAACCATCAACAGCATGAGAAACACCTGCAAATCCCAGCTTTCTCATTTACAAACAAGCTAACATGCTGGGTATTAATGCTACATAACTTGGAGCAAGTTACCTAAGTGCTCTGGGTTCCAAGTTTCCTTATCCGTAAAATGGAAATAAAAAGTTCCTTTAATGCCGGTTGCTATGAGGATTACATGATATTCTATGTAAAACACCTAGCACAGTGTCTGCTCAATAAGTATTATTGATTACAGAGGGAATTGAGGCTATTGGGTGGACCTAGGTTTTTGTATTTGATTTCTGAACATTTTTAGAAACAGCTGTCATAAACAATTTCCTCTGTTGGTTGTCCAGGTACCAAGTGAACTAGTGTGACAATTTTTTAGATTCCTAAGGGAATGTCTATTTGGGCTTCTTAATTATTTCCACATAAAAACATTTTTTTAAAAAAAAAATCATAACTTCAGCATTCTACCAAATCCAAGTAACAATCTTTTCAGAAGTTTAACAAAATAAAGAGTGGGTTCAAAGCACATGGTGGAAGATCAACTAAGTTTCCAGAAGCAGATTCTAAAGGTCATGAGTTATTGGGCACAGAAAGTAGACTCCTCTGCTTATTTCAAGAGCAAAGTGTTCTCTGAAGATATTTCCTCCCAAGCTGTTCAGTAATTTCCTGCCCCTTGACTGTCTACAATTTGCTGTTTCAAACATGGCTTAGCAGGGTCACCCTGGTACCCAAACCTGTCATCTGAAGAGCTCACATCCTAGAAGAGACTGTTCTTTCTTGGCACTGACTAAAATAACAGGAGGAGCGTTTCCCTCTCTTTCAAAATGTCACACAGTCAATCTTTACTTCTGGAGAGCTTTGAGCTCTAAAAGCCCCAACTTCTGGAACACTGCTGTGAACACAAGATTATGCTTATTTTAATAAAAATGTGCTAGCTACCATTAGCTGCTGCTGCTGCTAAGTCGCTTCAGTCGTGTCCAACTCTGTGCGGCCCCATAGACGGCAGGCCACCAGGCTCCACCATCACTCGGATTCACTAATTTAGAAATAAGGCTATTACGTCATTCCCAGAAACAAATATATTCTGGACAATAACATAGTATGTAAAGATCATAGTTATCTGGTATCAGCATTATCAATTTAAAACTAAATGCACAAGCTGTTTTTTTAAAAGTAGTTTTAAAAAGTTTGTTTCCTTTTTTCCCTTGAATTTTTATTCCATTTCTATGACACAATTTTGTTTCATATTTCTCTATTGCAAATATATATAAATCATAACTAATTTTTTAAAATTCCCATGATCATCAATCTTTGGGTTGAAAAAATACTTTTTTATTGGGTTATTATTAAAACACAGTTAATCAAAATGCTAGAAATATAATACACAATCTGATAAATAATGATTAAACATTAAAAGTAAATATTTATTACAAGTGCATTCCTTGATTACATGATGAGGTTTTTTTTCCTAATTAATTTTTATTTCTGGATGAACATTAATTATACAAAGACAGAATTCAACATCTATTCCCATTGTCTGCTCTTCTAGGTATTCAGATCAGATCAGTTGCTCAGTTGTGTCCAACTTTGTGACCCCATGAATCACAGCATGCCAGGCTTCCTTGTCCATCACCAACTCCTGGAGTTCACTCAAACTCACGTCCATCGAGTCAGTGATGCCATCCAGCCATCTCGTCTTCTGTCGTCCTCTTTTCCTCCTGCCCCAATCCCTCCCAGCATCAGAGTCTTTTCCAATGAGTCAACTCTTCACATGAGGTGGTCAAAGTACTGGAGTTTCAGCTTTAGCATCATTCCTTCCAAAGAACATCCAGGGCTGATCTCCTTTAGAATGGACTGGTTGGATCTCCTTGCAGTCCAAGGGACTCTCAAGAGTCTTCTCCAACACCACAGTTCAAAAGCATCAACTCTTCACCGCTCAGCTTTCTTCACAGTCCAACTCTCGCATCCATACATGACCACTGGAAAAAAACCATAGCCTTGACTAGACGGACCTTTGTTGGCAAAGTAATGTCTCTGCTTTTCAATATGCTATCTAGGTTGGTCATAACTTTTCTTCCAAGGAGTATCACGATGGTATGATCACTCACTTAGAGCCAGACATCCTGGAATGTGAAGTCAAGTGGGCCTTCTAGGTATAAGTACTGATAAACCTGCATGTAAAGAAGAACACAGGAATAGAAGGAATTTTGTTAAAGGTAAAACAATTCTTTTAACTCTTTCTGAATTATATGCCAAATACAAGGTAGTTATATATCATCAAAAATAAATGTTAATAATCTATTAGCTGACAACTAAGTTAGGTACTTCCATGTTGTTAAAAGCAAAAATCTAGAAACCACCTGTCATGCTAAAGGATTAGTTACCTAGTCATTAGATTCATGTATTTTCCCAAGAGTGATGCTATTAATTATATTTCTCATCTTTATTTCACTCCAGATATTTTAATACTCTGGGGAACAGTTATCATAGTAATATTTAGAATGTGGGAGAAAAACTGACAAACTGACAAAGAACTGCAGTGCTGCAAAGGCAGGCTGAAGACAGCCCAGTGTTATGGTTTTAGGTAAGGGTACATACGGAAGTTAGGATCTAGAAATTGATTTTCTTCTGGTTCTTGATGGCCGTATACTCCTTGGAAAGGGTTTATGTATTCCCAGTACAACCTAAACCCAGCATTAAGATTGTCATGCAGACAAAATGGCAGTGACAAAGCCTCCCTCCTTTTTTTTTTTTAAACTACACTTGCAATGTTTGAACTCAAGCTCACTGTACAAAATTCAGATGATATTGAAGTTTGTAGAGTCAAAAATGAAAATCTTCCTTCATGTTCCCTCACCCCTAATTCCCAGGGATAACCACTTTTCAGTACTTTCCTATGTAACCTTACAGACATTTTGGGTCATTTTCTTACATACACAGGTGAGGGTTTCATTAAGACAGAGCTCTCTCTTGTGCTTGTTCTGTTCAGTATCCCCTGATGATAAGCGAATAGATTGCCCTTCCATTCCTCTGTTCCCCTGTAGGGGTCTATCTTTGGTTGACTGGCCTAGAAAGAGACTTTGAGATGAAGATTCATGTGTAAGTAATTTATTTAGAACTGTTCTGGGGGAAATTGATAAGCTACCTAGGGAAAACAGGGCAGAGAAGGGTAAGGAACTAAGCAGAAAATATGTTTGTTTTTGTAAACTGTGTATCTTGAAGTTGTCTCCATCCTACTACATACATGGCTATCTCATTCTTTTAAATAATTACACAGTTTTCTAGTATTCCATGATATAGATGTGCCATCACTTATTTAATCTTTTTAATTTTTATTGATGTTCCTAAATAGGGAAACTCCAAATTTTTACTTTTGACAGCAATTCACAAAACATATCTACTTCTTGGGGCACATATATGATGATGTTGTAGGAAATATTAGGAATGTAGGAATTTTCTGGGTCCAGTTTATCTAAAATCTCACTAACTGCTACCAAGTTGCCCTTTTAAAAGACTGTAGGGCGTTTGTTGGAGGTCCAGTGGTTAAGACTCCCATGCTACCACCGCAGGGAACACGGGTTCCATCCCCAGCCAGGGAACGAAGATCCCACATGCCATCCAGCACAGCCAAAAAGGCTGCAACAACATCTCTCCACCAACATGTAAGAAAGTGCTCCTTTTCTTTAATACTTTTACAGACTCTTGTTATTAGTATTTACAATATTTTAGGGAAAGCCATACTATAACATCTTTGCATGAAATGTTCCCTTGGTATCTCTAATTTTCTTGAAGAGATCTTTAGTCTTTCCCATTCTATTGTTTTCCTCTATTTCTTTGCACTGATCACTGAGGAAGGCTTTATCTCTCCTTGCTATTCTTTGGAACTCTGCATTAAAATGGGTATATCTTTCCTTTTCTCCTTTGCTTTTCGCTTTTCTTCTTTTCACAGCTATTTGTAAGGCGTCCTCAGAGAGCCACTTTCCTTTTTTGCATTTCTTTTTCTTGGGGAAGGTCTTGATCTCTGTCTCCTGTACAATGTCATGAACCTCTGTCCATAGTTCAGCGGGCACTCTGTCTATCAGATCTAGTCCATTAAATCTATTTCTCACTTCCCCTGTATAATCATAAGGGATTTGATTTAGGTCATACCTAAATCACTGCAGATGGTGATTGCAGCCATGAAATTAAAAGACGCTTACTCCTTGGAAGGAAAGTTATGACCAACTTAGACAACATATTAAAAAGCAGAGACATTACTTTGTCAACAAAGGTCCGTCTAGTCAAGGCTATGGTTTTTCCAGTAGTCATGTATGGATGTGAGAGTTGGACTGTAAAGAAAGCTGAGCACTGAAGAACTGATGCTTTTGAACTGTGGTGTTGGCGAAGATTCTAGAGTCCCTTGGACTGCAAGGAGATCCAACCAGTCCATCCTAAAGGAGATCAGTCCTGGGTGCTCATTGGAAGGACTAATGTTGAAGCTGAAACTCCAATACTCTGGCCACCTGATGCGAAGAGCTGACTCATTTGAAAAGACCCTGATGCTGGGAAAGATTGAAGGCAGGAGGAGAAGGGGGCGACAGAGGATGAGATGGTTGGATGGCATCACCGACTCAATGGACATGGGTTTGGGTAAACGCTGGGAGTTGGTGATGGCCAGCGAGGCCTGGTGTGCTGAGGTTTATGGGGTTGCCAAGAGTCAGACATGAATGAGTGACTGAACTGATACTATAACAACAGTAGCAATTACTTGTGAGGTTATGGTTTTTTTGGTATACTTATTGGCCATTTAGATTTGTTTTATAAGCCATTTGTTTATGTCCTTTGCTGTTTTTTTTTCTTTTGTTGTTGTTACATGTTTGTCATTTTCTTATAGTTTTTAGGACTTTTAAAATATTATGGACAATTCTTCACCATTTCACAAAATATTTGAATATATTTTCCCTGAAAGTGTTACTCAGTTGTGTCTGACTCTTTGTGATCCCATGGACTATATAGCCCACCAAGCTCCACTGTCCAGGGAACTCTCCAGGCAAGAATACTGGAGTGGGTAGCCATTCCCTTCCTCAGGGGATTTTCCTAACCCAGGGATTGATCTCAGGTCTCCTGCACTGTAGGCAGATTCTCTATCATCTGAGCCACGAGGGAAGCCCTATATTTCCCCCATCTTTTGCTTATCTTTCAATTTTGCTCTCTTTTATGATAGTTTTCCTTTTTTATGTGGCAAATTTCATCAACTCATTTTTGGTGGTTTCTGTGTTCACTGTAGGGAAGCCCTGGTGGCTCAGCAGTAAAGAATCTGGCTGCAATGCAGGAGACGTGGGTTTGATTCCTGGGTCTGGAAGATCCCCTGGAGGAGGGCATGGCAACCCACTCCAATATTTTTGCCTGGATAATCCCATGGACAGAAGAGCCTGGCAGGCTACAGTCCAAAGGGTCAAGAGTTGGACATGACTAAGCACACACGCATGTATTCAAAGTATTACAGGTTTAAGAAAGTCTTGTATTTCTAGATCCAATTTAAATCTCTTTTAAAAACAAGAATGGCTGTTGGATTTTATAACTTTTTTAATACCTCTTAAAGATGGTCATATGTCTTTCCTTTTTTCTTTTAATGTATTATATTTCAGTGCTACACTTAATGTTGAATCTTTTTTATTCTTGGAGAAAATTTTGTAGATTCTTAATCTATTATTCTTTTAATACACTGATATGCTGTTTTAGTTATGTGTTTGCATCTATACTAATGTGAGTTTTCTCTCCTTCTATATGTGTGTGTGTGGGGGGGTACCTTGTATGAATTAGATATCTGCCATATACTAAGCTCTTAGAGTTGGGAACATTAACATACTATTTTGTTGAAGGCATTCTTAACCTCTTCCTGAAAGCCATGTTGGTTATTATTTAGCTCCATCACAAGAATCTAGTTTTGAGTATTTCTCAATCTTGTTTTTGTTGTTTAGTTGCTCAGTTGTGTCTGATTCCCTGCAACCCCATGGACTGTAGCCTGCCAGGCTCCTCTGTCCATGAGATTTCCCAGTCAAGAATACTGGAGTGGGTTGCAAAATTCCAAATTAGAGCTTGAAGTATGGTGAATAAAGATTTCTGAGTGAAGGTGAGAGAAGAGAGGAATAGATATAGATACACTGGTAACAAGAAATGACCCTCCAATGTCATAATTTCTTGGACTTCTTAGTGGTATCCAAAACAGAGAGAAAACCAGCAATGAATCATAGTTTTGGGCCATTGGTTGTATGAATTAGGCACCTAACCCACTGTAGCAATGCCTAAGAGCAGTTTAATTGCATATTTTCAAATGTTCACAATTCTGGATCTGAATCACAAGAGAACATTTACATTATGTCCACTAGGAAAAGAACAACACTTAAAAATTAACTTCAGAGTGTTGAAAATTTAACAAAAGGTATGGTGTTTGCATGTTAATCTACCTAGGTTTTAAAAATTTAAATGTTAATCCTATCTACATTAACAGCTTTCTCTCAGACTAAGCTGCACATCAGAATTTATTTCAGAAAATAGTCTTGCCTCTGAGATTTTTACGGGTAGTGGACAAGGGCAGGCCATCAGTGTGTTTTAAAAACTTCCCAGCGGGCTTCCCTGGTGGCTCAGAGGTAAAGAATCCTCCCGCCAATGCAGGAGATAAAGGTTCAATCCCTGACCCGGGAAGATCCCATATGCCACAGAGCAACTGAGCCCACACATCACAACTATTGAGCCTGTGTTGTACAGCCTAAGAGCTACAGCTACTGAACCCATACGTCGCAACTACTAGAGCCTGCGTGCCCTAGAGCATGCTACAATACAAGAAGCCACTGCAGTGAGAAGCGCGAGCATCACAACTAGACAGAGGAGCCCCGGCTCTTGGCAACTAGAGAAAAGCCAACACAGCAATAAAGACCTAGCACAGCCCCAAATAAATATTTACAAACAAAAAATAAAACTTCCTAGGTGATTCTAACATGGAGTCAAGACTGGAAGAACACGGTCATTTGAATAGACAAAGCAGTTCTCAACCTGGGGTGATTTTGCTCTTCCAGGGGATATTGGCAATGTTTGGAGACTCTTTTGATTGTTACAGGTAGAGGGAGAAGGATTCTATTATTTAGTGGATGGAGACTAGGGATGCTACTAAACATGCTACTGTGTTGGCCACAAAGTTCATTCGGGTTTTTCTGTATGCTGGAATGGAAAACACGATCTTTTTGGTGAGCCCAATACAATGTATAGGACCATTCCCAACAACAAAGAATGACCTGGTCCAAAGTATCAGTAGTGCCCAGGTGAAATACTCCTGGCATAGACCTTGCTCACTCTTACTTTCCATGTACCACCATAATCTTGCTGATTCCACTGATTAATCACTGCTCCAGTCAGACCATGGTGTTTCTATGCCCACTGCCACCATCTTAGTTCAGGTCAGCATCCTCTCACATTTTGATACCATGAGGGTCTGATCTCCCTCCCTCCAGTCTTGCTGTCCTACATTACATTCTCAGCCTCATGGGCAAAGTGATCATTTTAAGACCATCTTATCATAATCCCTTACTGAAACACTTCAGTGGCTTGGGGCCACCCTCAAGGTGAAGTGTTAGCCTTGATAAGGGCACACAGAGTTGTACTAAGGTGCTTCAGCTCACCTTTCAGAACCTCATCTCTCACCAGTTTTTTTTTTTTTTTCCAAAAGCTAAACTCAAGACACAACTAAATAGATCTGAATTCCTTCAAGGTCTTCCACTCCTGAACTCTTTCTGCTACTTGGAAAGCCACTGTTTTCTTTAGCCTGGGCAATCCTTTTCTCTCTTTTGGGTCTGGGTTTAGTGGTTACCTCCTATGGACAACTGTGACTGAATTCCCATTCTGGATTGAGTGGTCTTCCTAAGTCTTCCATGTGAGTGTGTGCTAAGTTGCTTCAGTTGTGTCCAACTCTTTGAGATCCAGTGTACATAGCCTGCCAGGCTCCTCTGTCCATGGGATGCTCCAGGCAAGAATACTGGAGTGTGTTGCCATGCCCAGCTCAATAGAAGGTGGTTATTACTTCTGTCAGAAAAGTGACTGAGCACCCTTACTAGACCCAAAATTACATGAAGGCAGACGTGGTCAACATTTTGAATCATTGCTGTATCTTTAGAGCCTTATACAACTCCTGGTTCATAGTTAGTTTTCAGTGTTTAAGTGTTAAATGTTTGTGTAATGAATTATATTTAATGTTTGATTTCTTAACATTCTGAAAGAATGAAATATTATTCTCTTCACTTTATCGTTTTAAATGACAAGCCTCTGCTTTCTTATAGGAGCATGACACTACTCATTTGTAATAAAGCAAAATAGAATTTCTTCCTGAAAACAATTTTAATATCTCCATTTAAAGTAAACATTTTTAAGGTAACAAAAAGCCAATAAAATTTTCAAGATGTGTATAAGAGACAGGAGCTCTCTCTTGTGCTTGTTCTGTTCAGTATCCCCTGATGATAAGCGAATATTTGGACATGACTAAGCACACACGCATGTATTCAAAGTATTACAGGTTTAAGAAAGTCTTGTATTTCTAGATCCAATTTAAATCTCTTTTAAAAACAAGAATGGCTGTTGGATTTTATAACTTTTTTAATACCTCTTAAAGATGGTCATATGTCTTTCCTTTTTTCTTTTAATGTATTATATTTCAGTGCTACACTTAATGTTGAATCTTTTTTATTCTTGGAGAAAATTTTGTAGATTCTTAATCTATTATTCTTTTAATACACTGATATGCTGTTTTAGTTATGTGTTTGCATCTATACTAATGTGAGTTTTCTCTCCTTCTATATGTGTGTGTGTGTGGGGGTACCTTGTATGAATTAGATATCTGCCATATACTAAGCTCTTAGAGTTGGGAACATTAACATACTATTTTGTTGAAGGCATTCTTAACCTCTTCCTGAAAGCCATGTTGGTTATTATTTAGCTCCATCACAAGAATCTAGTTTTGAGTATTTCTCAATCTTGTTTTTGTTGTTTAGTTGCTCAGTTGTGTCTGATTCCCTGCAACCCCATGGACTGTAGCCTGCCAGGCTCCTCTGTCCATGAGATTTCCCAGTCAAGAATACTGGAGTGGGTTGCAAAATTCCAAATTAGAGCTTGAAGTATGGTGAATAAAGATTTCTGAGTGAAGGTGAGAGAAGAGAGGAATAGATATAGATACACTGGTAACAAGAAATGACCCTCCAATGTCATAATTTCTTGGACTTCTTAGTGGTATCCAAAACAGAGAGAAAACCAGCAATGAATCATAGTTTTGGGCCATTGGTTGTATGAATTAGGCACCTAACCCACTGTAGCAATGCCTAAGAGCAGTTTAATTGCATATTTTCAAATGTTCACAATTCTGGATCTGAATCACAAGAGAACATTTACATTATGTCCACTAGGAAAAGAACAACACTTAAAAATTAACTTCAGAGTGTTGAAAATTTAACAAAAGGTATGGTGTTTGCATGTTAATCTACCTAGGTTTTAAAAATTTAAATGTTAATCCTATCTACATTAACAGCTTTCTCTCAGACTAAGCTGCACATCAGAATTTATTTCAGAAAATAGTCTTGCCTCTGAGATTTTTACGGGTAGTGGACAAGGGCAGGCCATCAGTGTGTTTTAAAAACTTCCCAGCGGGCTTCCCTGGTGGCTCAGAGGTAAAGAATCCTCCCGCCAATGCAGGAGATAAAGGTTCAATCCCTGACCCGGGAAGATCCCATATGCCACAGAGCAACTGAGCCCACACATCACAACTATTGAGCCTGTGTTGTACAGCCTAAGAGCTACAGCTACTGAACCCATACGTCGCAACTACTAGAGCCTGCGTGCCCTAGAGCATGCTACAATACAAGAAGCCACTGCAGTGAGAAGCGCGAGCATCACAACTAGACAGAGGAGCCCCGGCTCTTGGCAACTAGAGAAAAGCCAACACAGCAATAAAGACCTAGCACAGCCCCAAATAAATATTTACAAACAAAAAATAAAACTTCCTAGGTGATTCTAACATGGAGTCAAGACTGGAAGAACACGGTCATTTGAATAGACAAAGCAGTTCTCAACCTGGGGTGATTTTGCTCTTCCAGGGGATATTGGCAATGTTTGGAGACTCTTTTGATTGTTACAGGTAGAGGGAGAAGGATTCTATTATTTAGTGGATGGAGACTAGGGATGCTACTAAACATGCTATTGTGTTGGCCACAAAGTTCATTCGGGTTTTTCTGTATGCTGGAATGGAAAACACGATCTTTTTGGTGAGCCCAATACAATGTATAGGACCATTCCCAACAACAAAGAATGACCTGGTCCAAAGTATCAGTAGTGCCCAGGTGAAATACTCCTGGCATAGACCTTGCTCACTCTTACTTTCCATGTACCACCATAATCTTGCTGATTCCACTGATTAATCACTGCTCCAGTCAGACCATGGTGTTTCTATGCCCACTGCCACCATCTTAGTTCAGGTCAGCATCCTCTCACATTTTGATACCATGAGGGTCTGATCTCCCTCCCTCCAGTCTTGCTGTCCTACATTACATTCTCAGCCTCATGGGCAAAGTGATCATTTTAAGACCATCTTATCATAATCCCTTACTGAAACACTTCAGTGGCTTGGGGCCACCCTCAAGGTGAAGTGTTAGCCTTGATAAGGGCACACAGAGTTGTACTAAGGTGCTTCAGCTCACCTTTCAGAACCTCATCTCTCACCAGTTTTTTTTTTTTTTTCCAAAAGCTAAACTCAAGACACAACTAAATAGATCTGAATTCCTTCAAGGTCTTCCACTCCTGAACTCTTTCTGCTACTTGGAAAGCCACTGTTTTCTTTAGCCTGGGCAATCCTTTTCTCTCTTTTGGGTCTGGGTTTAATGGTTACCTCCTATGGACAACTGTGACTGAATTCCCATTCTGGATTGAGTGGTCTTCCTAAGTCTTCCATGTGAGTGTGTGCTAAGTTGCTTCAGTTGTGTCCAACTCTTTGAGATCCAGTGTACATAGCCTGCCAGGCTCCTCTGTCCATGGGATGCTCCAGGCAAGAATACTGGAGTGTGTTGCCATGCCCAGCTCAATAGAAGGTGGTTATTACTTCTGTCAGAAAAGTGACTGAGCACCCTTACTAGACCCAAAATTACATGAAGGCAGACGTGGTCAACATTTTGAATCATTGCTGTATCTTTAGAGCCTTATACAACTCCTGGTTCATAGTTAGTTTTCAGTGTTTAAGTGTTAAATGTTTGTGTAATGAATTATATTTAATGTTTGATTTCTTAACATTCTGAAAGAATGAAATATTATTCTCTTCACTTTATCGTTTTAAATGACAAGCCTCTGCTTTCTTATAGGAGCATGACACTACTCATTTGTAATAAAGCAAAATAGAATTTCTTCCTGAAAACAATTTTAATATCTCCATTTAAAGTAAACATTTTTAAGGTAACAAAAAGCCAATAAAATTTTCAAACTAGCAATTAACAAAAAGTGTTAACTGTGAGCCTACTCTGCAATAAGCTCTTCACTATGTTGTATATTTCAAAAAAAATATTACAGAAGTCATTGAACACTTGGCACATGCTGCTGCTGCTGCTGCTGCTAAGTCACTTCAGTCGTGTCCGACTCTGTGTGACCCCATAGACGGCAGCCCACCAGGGTCCCCCATCCCTGGGATTCTCCAGGCAAGAAATCTGGAGTGGGTTGCCATTTCCTCCTCCAATGCATGAGAGAGAAAAGTGAAAGTGAAGTCGCTCAGTCTGTCCGACTGTTAGCGACCCCATGGACTGCAGCCCACCAGGCTACTCCGTCCATTGGATTTTCCAGGCAAGAGTACTGGGGTGGGGTGCCATACTAGGTGCTTATTAAAGGTTTGCTAAAGACCAGTCAAAATGAATAAACTATGACTTTTAATCAAATAATTTTCATGTGCAAGTTTTGAATCAAAATACTTTTTTGAGAAATACTTTATATGTGAATTATTTGGGGGTTATTGTTATATTTTATAAACAAAGATAAACATGCTATCAAAAGCACTCTTTGTCTCAAGTTATGAGATATTAGAATCTAGTGATACACAGTGGAAACAGATTCAGATTTTAATTGACACAGTTAACTCTGAAACTTTTGAGTTCCTGAAGGCTGACCTTGACTACACAGTAATTTGGAAAGCTATTATTACAGACTACAGTTTTTCCCTAAACTTATCTAGCTATAGAGTACATATTTTAACATGCCTTAAAGTATGCTTACACACACATAATTACATGCATAAGATCACAAAGAAAATTTTCTATTTAGCTGTTGACATGCAAAATTCTATTTGTATGTATATATTTTGCTATTTCTATTTTTCTAGAAGTGATTAATTAGTGCTCCAGCTATAAAGCTTCTATTTTCCTTGTCAATGACAATCTCAAGGCCTATGAACTGCCTCTTGCTTGACCTTGGTTTAAAAGCACAAAGAACAGCAACCTTGAAACTGGCATCAACAAGATTCATTCTACAGAAATCAGATGCAGCACAACAGGGAAAAACCACACGTTTAATTTTAAGGTTTTACAGCAATTGCTCTCAATATTTCTTCTTCTTAAAGACTTTTAAGTGCAAACGTCCTTCATTTCACAAAGGGAAACACTGTCATTCTGCCACTTAACACTGGCCAAAGGAGTCATTTGGAGACTCCTCTGCATTCTTCCCTTTGACGGACACGTGGCAGCAGCAGCCACACAAGCCTGGGAGGATAACACAGCGGCTGATGCAACATTTACCTGAAGTTTTCCTTAAGCAGATCCTCACTATTAACACATGCTGAAAAGTATCTCATTAACATTTGAACAAGAAGGTTATGCTGCTGTAATAGAATCAGGCAGTTCAAACGCACATGCTTTACTTGAAGGGTGTTGTTTTTCATTGTCTTATACCAGTGTTCACTTGAGGGTGAGGTGGCCTTCACGGCTGGCCTTCGCCCACAGAATTAAGCATCTCATTGTTTCTCCCTTCCGAGGTGAGAACACCCATATTAATGACAGAAGCTGTCTGGTGGAGTGGGGTGGAAGGGCAGGTGGATGAAGACTGAGTTGGGAACTTGCTTCTAGTTCTTAACCTGTTTTTTTTCCCCCTACATCATTATCACCTAACTCATCTTTTAAAATTAAATTACACTTTGTTAAATTGTCATTTGATTATCATTTTAAGATATGATATCCAAATTTAAAAAATGAAACTAAAAGGTCTTATCAAATACATGAATATATAAACCATTTACCCTCGCACACATTCTGTTTCCCTACGGGCACATGAAATTATTCATATTGAGTTATCCATATCAGGAAGACTTATATTAAAAACATGGATAACATATGTGAAAAGGGTTTAAAGTGATGAATATTAAGTTCAAAAATGATAGAAATACAGAGAATCCCTTTCTTTGCACAAAGATCAGTTCAGTTGCTCAGTCATGTCTGACTCTATATGACCCCATGGACTGTGGCACGCCAGGCTTCTCTGTCCATCACCAACTCCTGGAGCTTGCTCAAACTCATGTCCATCGAATTGGTGATACCATCCAATCATTTCATCCTCTGCTGTCCCCTTCTCCTCCTGCCTTCAATCTTTCCCAGCATCAGGGTCTTTTCTAATGAGTCAGCTCTTTGCATCAGGTGGCCAAAGTACTGGAGCTTCAGCTTCAGCATCAGTCCTTCCTCTCTTCTCTGTCCATCACCAACTCCTGGAGCTTGCTCAAACTCATGTCCATCGAATTGGTGATACCATCCAATCATTTCATCCTCTGCTGTCCCCTTCTCCTCCTGCCTTCAATCTTTCCCAGCATCAGGGTCTTTTCTAATGAGTCAGCTCTTTGCATCAGGTGGCCAAAGTACTGGAGCTTCAGCTTCAGCATCAGTCCTTCCAGTGAATATTCAGGGTTGATTTCCTTTAGAATTGACTGGTTTGATCTCCTTGCTGTTCAATGGACTCTGACGACTCTTCAGTACCATAAATTGAAAGTCACAATACTTTGGTGCTCATCCTTGCTTCTGGTCCAACTCTCACATCTGTACATGACTACAGGAAAAACCATAGCTGTGAATATGGGATACCTTTCCATTTATTTGCATCTTCTTAATTTCTTTCATCAATGTCTTGTAGTCTTCAGTGTAGAGATCCTTCACCTCTTTGGTTAAATTTATTCCTAAGTATTTTGTTGTTTTCAATGCTGCAGTAAATGGGACTGTTTTCTTTACTTCTTTTTCAGATAAAACAATGTCTTTTGCCATCAGTGTGTGATTCAATTCACCAGGCACACAAATCTCACACCATGATGCACACAGAGATTCTTAGAGCCATTGCCACTGTATGGAATAAGGAAGCTTCAAATAGATGTTACAGCAGTTTTGATTAGGCCTGTGGGGAAAATATGTCATTAAGTAGTAATGATTGCTAATACTAGGTGCTTGGCACTCTTCTCAGCACTATACATATGTCATTTCATTTAACTGTCACAGCAATCCTATAAGATAGGTACTATGATTATTCCCATTTAATGGGTGAAGAAACTGGGGCAAAATAAGATTAAGATACTTGCCCAAGGTCACACAGCTAGTAGTGATTAAGCCAGATTCAAACCCGGTCTGATGCCATCCTCTGTGCTTAATCTCTATTTCCTACTGCCTTCACAGTAACAGTAACATGAACCCAAAGACAGCTATTTAATCAACATAAGGAAGGACAGTACTCAAAACATGGCTAATAGAAATATATGCTCTTAATATTAAGTGTACATACTCTATACTTATTATTAAGTGCTCTTAACATTTAAGTTGCTTAATAGCCATTTGAAAGGGGAAAAAGGGCAAGTTTTATCCTATACTGCCTCTCAGAAGCCTGAAGGAGTGCAACGTAGACCGAAAAATGACTGATTAAATTCCTATCATCTGGACTTCCCTGGTGGCGCAGAGGATAAGAATCCACCTGCCAATTCAGGGGTCATGGGCTTGATCCCTGGTCTAGGAAGATCCCACATGCTGTGGAGTAACTAAGCCCGTGTGCCACAACTACTGAGCCTGTGCTCTAGAGCCCATGAGCCACAACTACTGAAGCCCGTGTGTGCCTAGAGCCCGTGCTTCAGAACAAGAGAAGCCACCACAATGAGAAGCCTGCACGCCACAACTAGAGAGGAACCCTTGCTCTCCGCAACTAGAGAAAGTCTGTGCAGCAGTGAAGAACCAGCACAGCCAAAAATAAACACAGCAGTGCATACGTGTCAAAAAAATGGTGCTTTGTTTAAAAAAATTCCTATCATTCTGTAAGTGAAGAGCCCATTCTATTATTAGTGAAACGGCTAACACCAAGAGTAGTGGCTAAGAAGGCATGAATGCTTACACAATTCAGCGAAAAATTTCTCTGAAGTATGTAGAAGGAAGCAATTCTAGTGTTAAGTCAAGAAACTAAGATTAATTGGAAGCCACACATTTTGACAGAATCTCAAATGATCTCATTTCCAAGACCTGAAATATTCTTCTATGGATGATTAAACAGAGCTTGCACTTTCATCTTTAAGGCATGATTATTACCTTTCATTTGATTAGTATATATCAAGGACATGATGCTTTTCATGTTGCTATGGAGCTGGGGTAGAAAACTTGCAGACATATCTCCAGATTATCCACTTCAATTCTTGACTTTATGTTTCACTAATGCTCTTATGAGTAAACGTTCTCCAATGTGAGCTCTTCACTCACTTACTATTAATAAAACATCATGCTATTCTTCCCCCTCTCTGGGAAGTTTGGCATGCAATTGTAGGAGAGTGCTGTTACTGTAATAATAAACTTAAATGTCTTCTTATTTTTCTAGGAAAATATATCACTCATGGGCAGTATTTTTTGCTGGTGTATACACTATGCCCTTTAATGCTCTCTCATGTATCCCAAGGGTGGAATCTTGGAAATTATATTTCTCACACTCTTGTAAACAGGGCTTCAATTAGACTTCATCAGAGAGAAGCAACTGCATGATATTTGGACACTGAAAGAGAAGAGGAAGCAGTTCACAGCCATCTGGCTATCCCAGATCATCCTAGCTGATGAGAATGCTGAGGGCCCCAGATCAACTGTTCATTGTCTCAGCCCACAAATAATCATTTCCGCTCACAGCCCATTGTCCAGCTCTAGTCGGTTGTGCCTCTGTCCAGTTAGAAAATGGCCAGGAAATAGAAGTGAAAACATGTGGTAAGAATTCCATATCAGTGCCACAGGGGTGGTACTTTATATATTGGAAAGATTTACATTTGGTTCCATCTGGATCACTATTGGGCCCCCAAAGAAGTAGAAGGGTATGGGCTGGATTGCATGTGGGCTCTTAAATTGAACCAATCAGGTAAGAACAGTGAGTGAAAGGAATGAAGACTGCACAGGTAAGAAACAACAGGAAGCAGGACACCATGGTGCGGGGAGCACACGAGCCAGGATGGTGTCTCAGTGCTCCAGGGAGGTGCAAGAAGTCAACGAGAATTGACTGGGAAGAAGCCAAAATGGGAGGAACAATTCTTGTGAATAAATCTTAGCTGATGATCTGGACCAAGGGGAGTATCTGTCAGTGTTCCTGATTTATGTGAGGTTGTTAAAGAAGATATGTTTTTAAATGGCCATGATGAATTGAAACAATGATCCTTAAAGAATACATTTTTTTTTCCATAAAGGAGAGGCCTCTTTTTAACATTATAGAAACTGATGACCGTTTTAGTAAACATTCAAGCAACATATAAGTATATGAGGTAGAAAGTGACAATCGCCCACATAATCCTAACCCCAAGTAGAGCTATTAATAATGGATGTTATCTACTGTATATATAAATAAATACATGGATATATACTTATCTAAATATAGACCATATATGCTGTTCTATGCTGCTGTGCCGTGTTCAGTCATGTCCAACTCTTTGCGATGCTATGGACTGTAGCCCAGCAGGCTTCTGTGTCCATGGGATTTTCCAGGCAAGAATACTGGAGTGGGTTGTCATTTCCTACTCCAGGGGATCTTCCTGACCCAGGGATTGAACCTGACTCTCTTGCATCTCCTGCATTAGCAGGCAGGTTCTTCACCACTGTACCACATGGGAAGCCCCCATGCTGTTCTATATTTTAAAATATTACCTCTTTCCTTGCCATTACGTATGGCTCCACCCAATGCTTTTCAAAGATGACAGGATATTATACTCCATGATGGTTTACTTTTTTTTTTTTTTCAATTCTTAATTTTATTTTTTTTTTTGTATTTATTTTTTTACACGAACTCCCAAACATGAACCCCCCTCCCACCTCCCACCCCACATCTTCCCTCCAGATCATCCCCATACACCAGCCCCAAGCATCCTGCATCCTGCATTGAACATAGACTGGCAATTCATTTCTTACATGATAGTATACATATTTCAATGCTATTCTCCCAAATCATCCCTCCCTCTCCCTCTCCCTCTCCTTCTCCCTCAGAGTCCATAAGTCCGCTCTACACACATGATGGTTTACTTACTAAGTCATGTTTGACTCTTCGACCCCAGAGGACCCCTGCCAGGCTCCTTTGTCCATGGGACTTTCCAGGCAAGAATACTGGAGTGGTTTGCCATTTCCTTCTCCAGGGGAATCTTCCCAATCCAGGGATTGAACTCAGGTCTTCTGCACTGCAAGCAGATTCTTTACTGATTGAACTACCAGGGAAGAGTCCTATTATACTCTAAGGATTACCAAAATCAATTCAGCCAATCTTCCAAAAACAGACTTGTTTTGTTCTCTTGCTACTAAAGAAATGCTGCAAGACATTTCTGAATGTACAACTTTGTGTACATACGAAAGTTCATCTGCAGGATAAATTTTTAGAACTAGAATTGTGCAGTCGAAGAGTATGTGCATATAAATTTTTATGTATATTGACTATAGCTTTTCAGAAATAGTGCACTCATTTCTATTTCTACCACTAGTATATAAAATTGAATTGCATTTTTTCAGAATATATTCTACAAGGTTCTCACATAAGAACTCATGCAGTCAACAAAATCAAGGGACTTCCCTGGTGGGTCAGTGGCTAAGACCCCACACTCCTAACGCAGGGGGCCTGGGTTTGGTCCCTGGTCAGGGAACTAGATCCCACATGCGGCAACTAAAGATCTCACATACTGCAATAAACAATGAATATCCTGTGTGCTGCAACTAAGACTCAGTGCAGCTAAATATTTTAAAACATCAAATCTTGTAGAAGTTTTGAGCAATTAATAGACAATACAAGTACTCGGCAACATTTATGATACATCATACTGACATTTTCCACAGCCCACATATACAGGTGGGCTATGATTGGCACAGAAAATCCCAAGAGCCTGAGGGGTTGGTAAGGGTAGGTTTGAATCTGTGCTTTGCTGCAGTTCTTTCATCCTCAGATGAAGAACGTACCTACCACCTTCAGAATTTCCATTTAGGTCACTGGAGATAGAGACTGGAGTCTGGAGCTTTAGGAGTACATTAGTAGCTTTTATTTGCTAAACGAGTATGATATTGTGACATTAACACCTTCACCTTATGAATAAGGACAACAGTTGTTGAACCAGTTAAAAACATGGCAGGGAATTCCCTGGTGCCTTGGTGGTAAAGAATATGCCTGCCCATATGGGAGACATGAGTTCAGTCCCTGGTCTGGGAAGATCTCACATGCTGTGGAGTAACTAAGTCCATGCACAACTGAAGCCCATGTGCCTGGAGCCCGTGCTCTACAGCCTGAGAAACCATCGAAATGAGAAGCCCGCACACCACAACTAGAGAAAAGTCTGCACAGCAACGAAGACCCAGCACAGCCAAAAAATAAGTTAAATTATATATATATATGTGTATACACACACACACACACACACACACACACACACACATATATATATATATATATATATACATAAAACATGACAACCTTTTGAGGCAGTATGCCTGTTTCAGAGACAACACATCACAAACTTAGCTCA
>SJYX01006707.1:0-108540 GCA_006410675.1 Oreotragus oreotragus | reverse complement strand
GCCCCAAACCAGCAAGAGCGAGTGTGACAAAAACTGATAGTCAAGTTTTGAGCATGGCGGGGGGGGCAGTGGTGGGGGGTGGGTGATGGTATTTTGATAGAAGAAACCAGAGCTCCTGATGAGTACTAAGTGGCCATACCATCACTGGACTGGTAGATGAGCAGTCATTATACTGTACTTTGGGACTTTATTTACCTGAAAGTGATATAACCTTCTTTTCAAATTTAAGGTACTGTTAGTTTGGGTTTTGAGTCTCTTGAAGCTTTAACTAACTCTAAGAAAATGCCTTTTTATTGTGTAATATTTCTGAGTGCTTTGTTCAGTTGCTCAGTCATGTCTGACTCTTTGCAGCCCCATGGACTATAGCCTGCCAGGCTCCTCTGTCCATGGAATTTTCCAGGCAAGAATACTGGAGTGGGTTGCCACTTCTTACTCCAGGGGATCTTTCCCAACCCAAAGATAGAACCCGTCTCTCCTACCTGCATTGGAAGGAAGATATTTTTTCTTTCTTTTTTTTTTTAACCACTGAGCCATCTGAGAAGCTATGTTCCATGAACCATGTTAAAAAGAATACTGCAGTCGGTTGTCATGCTTTCCTCCAGGGGGGATCCTCCCAACCCAGGGATTTAACCCATGTCTTTCACATCTCCTACACTGGCAGGCAGGTTCTTTACCATAGCACCACCTGGGAAGCCCAAAAGGTTCACATAAGTTACCACATTCAATTAACTCAACTGTACTAGGGTTCTCCAGAGAAACAGAACCAAAAGGAAATAGATATAGATGAAAAGATATCCATTATAGCAAGAGTTCATGTGATTATGGAAGCTGACTCAGGAGAGCCCATGATATAGTTCCAGGTCAAGTTCAATAGCATGCGAAGTTAAGAGAGCCAAGGCTGTAAGTTCTAGTCCAGGTCTGAGTTTGAAGGCAGGAAAGACTGATGTCCCAGTCTTTGGGACTGAGCTGGCGTGTGACCACCAGCCAGAGAGAACAAACTTTCCCTTCCTCAGCCTTCTTATTCTATTCAGGCCTTCCATGGACTAGATAAAGAAGGCAATCTGCTTTCATCAGTCTACTGATTCAAATGTAAATCTCATCCAGAATCACCCTGACAGACACACTCAGAATAACGGTTGCTTCTGGGTACCCTGTGGCCTAGTCAAGTTCACACAAAATCTACCACCACAACAGTCATGAAGTAAGTACTGAGACACAGGGGGCTTCCCTGGTGGCTCAGATTATAAAGCATCTTCCTGCAGTGCAGGAGACCCGGGTTCGATCCCTGGGTTGGGAAGATCTCCCAGAGAAGGTAATGGTCACCCGCTCCAGTATTCTTGCCTGGAGAATTCCACAGCCCTGATTGACTGGAGATCCACTGATGGGTCCAACTCAAAATCAAGTGCTCCAGATGACAATCTTTGGAAGGGAGCAACAGAGGACGAGATGGTTGGATGGCATCATCGACTCAATGGACATGAATCTGAACAAAGTCTGAGAGATGGTGAAGGACAAGGAAGCCTGGTGTGCTACAGTCCACAGGGTCAAAAAGAGTCAGACATGACTGAGTGACTGAACAACGCTGAGACACAGAGAGGTTAGCAACTGCATGAGGAAGTCACATGGGAAGTTTAACAGCAGAACACATAATCTTCATTATACTTTATGCTACTGCCTGTCCACCCACATACGAACCTTACTTATCTTTGAGTTCCTCATAATACCTAAGAATACTCTGCACACAGCTCTTGACTTGTATACCATCATACTGACTTGGATTAATCAGATCAAATAAGGTACTCAGAGGCTTCTAAGGACACTTTTGTTTGTAGTCAATCAAAATGGGTTCTTAATAAGCTTTCAATTCTCAGTTTTACATAGCAAAGTGAATTTTCAGTACAGCCTGAGATGTTTATTTGTAGAAACTATTAAAAACATATCATGACGGTAAGTTTTGCATTTCGGTAGTTGATCTTCATGATGCAAATAAATATATAACAAAGCTTATACAGAAAACCATCCCAAAGGAACTCAGTAATTCTGATATGGAGTATTTTCTAAAGTTTTTTTTTTCCCCTTTCTCAATGAATGTAAATTTAAGGCAAAGACCAAAAGTACATCTGTTAATGGAATTAAAACTGCTAAATGTCAACTACTTTTCCAAAAGAGGTAGTTGAAATCCTTACCATTTCTAATAATTCATTTCCTAGTTGTCATAGGTGGGAAAAAATGATGACATAATTCCTAATAATCAGAGGTGAATGTGTATCTCATTAGTAAGCTGGTACAAAAGTAAATTTGAAATACAGGTTTTCCCTGAGTTAAATACAAAAAAATTCCTTTTCTATTTTGAAAAACAGTTACTGAGTACTTACACATACCAGGTACCACTCTAGGATCTGGCATATATGACCACAGGTACATCTTTGTTAGAAGAGACAAACAAAAAAGCAGATAAATGGAAAGTACTTTTCAGAATGTCAGGTAGTGATGAACACTGCACAGAAACATGAAGCAGAGGAAAGGAGACTGAAGAGTGGGTGAAGATGTGGGATTTGGGCAGAGAACTGAATGAACTAAGGGACAGTCCGTCTTATATATAAAGGAGGTATGTTTTAGACAGCTAAGATCAGGTCCTGGGGCAGGCTGGCAAGCCTTGAGAGAGGGGAGTGCCTGGCAATATAGTAAGTGAGACAGCCAGGATTCAGAGCTCTAGAATGACAACCATGTGTGGAATACAATGCACATGTATATGCATCAAATTAGAGACAAAATTAGAGTATTTGGTGATAAACTTCCAGTGATAATATTAATCCAAGATGGCTAACAGAATGATTGTTACACAAGTGCCATAATTTCTGCTGAGCTTTCCAAATACGGCTTTAGGACTTGTGGTAGTCAGCTTCTGAATATGGCTCCTAAAGGCCCCATGCCTCCTGGTATTCACACATCTGTGTAATCTTCTCCCCTTCAGTGCAGACTTAAGCCACTGATATGATTCTAACAAGGAGAATATGGCAAAAGGCATGGAATGGTATTTTGGCAACTAGGTTCCAAGATGGACTTGTGTCTTCCAAGCACGCCTTCTTTTGCTGGCACTCTCTCTTGCCCTTTCACTCGTGTGCTCTGATGAAACCAGCTGCCATATTGTGAAATGCCCTTACACAGAGGCCTATGTGGCAAGGAACCAAGGGGGACCTCTAGCCAACAGCTCATGAGAAACCAAGACCTAAGATCAAGAGTCCATCAGGAACTGAATCCCGCTACCAACCTCGTGAGTGAATCAGGAAGCTGCTCCTTCGCAATCAGTGCCTTGAGGTGACTTTAACTTTCGGAGAAACCCAGAGCCAGAGAACCCAGCTAAAACATGCCTGGATTCCTGCCCCCATAAAAGCTATGATATGATAAATGTTGTGTAAGCCACCAATTTTCTACATACATTATTATGCAGTAATATATAATATAGAGCTGCAATTTTGTTTCTATATTGAGCACTCAGGGGTAAGTTTTCCCTTCAAGTTTAGCATTCGTGTGCATGTTATAGAGACAGAGACAAAAGAGGGTATTAAAGATCCTTTGGGATTTCTCTGGCGGTCCAGCAGTTAACACTCCACACTGCCAATGCAGCAGGTGCAAGTTCGATATCTGATCAGGGAGCTAAGATCCAACATGTCACATGGTGCAGCCAAAAGAATAAAGAAAAAGACCCTTTGGTGAGGACATTATTTGCTACTTATAGTACAAGCTATTTAGTTTTCCCAATAGGGAGATATTTGAAAATAATGATAGTTATTTTGTCCTTTGTTCCCACCTGCTTACACGTTTCTGTTAAATCTTGTCACACCCAATGCCCTGGGACTCACAAAGTATAAGAGAGAGCTTAAGAAAATTCTTCCAAATGTATGTACATTTATTATAAATTACATATACAGTTGTGCTAATATGTAATATATAATATAATGCAGTCACAAATTCAGATGTTACAAGAGGATGAGGTGAAAATAAATACTACCTTGAAGAACACTGGCTTAGCTGACACCTACTAGATCCTTCAGTTCTCAGCTCAACAGTTACTCCTCTGGAAGTCCTCCTTTTCCCCTAAGAACTTACCACAACTTGTAAACTACCAGTGTTATTATCTCTGTCTTCCCTCCAAAATTAAAAGTTCCATGGTTGCAGGGAGCACCTGCACTATTTCTCTCAAGTATAATTCCCAGAAAGGGACATAGTGCCCGGCACAGAACTAGAATTCCATTCAGTTTGTGGAATGAATGGACAAAAATGTCTCATGACTTTCTTTTTTCATTTCCCAGATCTGAGTTCCAGGCAGTCAAACTGGGAGACCAGAACTTCCCATGAGTATTCTCCTGAGCAATTCAGCACATTTGGGATCTTCTCTGATCTCTTCTATCATTCCAATTGACAGTTCAGACTATGAACTTAATCAGGTTACCTGTACTAGAATCCTGGGTGTTGATACTCTGAACTGGACTGTGAACCCCAATGTAAATGGGTTAGAGTGGAGGTCATTCCCACTTCCTAAGCCAACTGCTCTTAGCTCCATTCTTGTGTCCACCTTTTTACCCATTCCTGACTCTACTTAGAAGTTTTCAGCAGGTTATGGAGAAAGTCACAGTGTTAAACTACTTCCCAGGGATCCCAGGAGAATTAAATGATAAAACACATATGAAAACACCTTAGAAGCCATAAAACATTACTCAAATATTTGTTTTTTTGTTTGTAACACAAAGAGATTTTCTTCCTTGAGAAGAAAATACAATGAAATGATTAGGAAATACACTGTTGGAAGTTTTGCAATTCACGGCCATTAAAAACTGATAAAGAAATATGGCCAACAGGCAAGCTTACTTATACAAGCTCTCCAT
Organism: Oreotragus oreotragus; assembly: GCA_006410675.1. NCBI lineage: Eukaryota > Metazoa > Chordata > Mammalia > Artiodactyla > Bovidae > Oreotragus > Oreotragus oreotragus. The sequence continues at coordinate 103,654 of SJYX01006707.1, read as the reverse complement.
TGTGCATGTTAGTTGCTCAGCCGTGTCAGACTCTTTGCGAAGCCAAGCACTGTAGCTTGCTAGGCTCCTCTGTCCATGCAATTCTCCAGGCAAGAGTACTTCAGTTGGTTGCCATTCCCTTCTCCAGGGGATCTTCCTCACCCAGGGATCGAACTTGGATCTCCCACAATGCATGCAGATTCTTTATTACCATCTGAGCTACCAGAGAGTGATTTTTTTGTTTTCCTTTTGAGCCAGATTAAAGTAAACCAAGCTTTACTGATTCAGCTGTTGCTACTAGATATCATCTGTCTGAAATGGATTTTCAGCTGCTAAACCAAGCACATTTAGCTCCAACTTTTTAAATATTATGTATGTATTTTGCGTTTCCCAGGTGGCTCAGCAGTAAAGAATCTGCCTGAAATGCAGGAGATGTGGGTTTGATCCCTGGGTCAGGAAGATCCCCTAGAGAAGGAAATGGCAACCCACTCCAGGGTTCTTGCCTGGGAAATCTCCTGGACAGAGGAGCCTGGTGGGCTACAGTCTGTGGGGTTGCAAAGAATTGGACACAACTTAGGGGCTAAACAGAAGCAGCAACATTTCTTTATTTATGGTTGCACTGGGTCCTTTTTGCTGCATGTGGGATTTCTCTAGTTGCAATGTCTGGGCTCTTCATTGTGGTGGCTTCTCTTGCATGGCACACGACCTTATTTGTCCCTTGGCATGTGGGATTTTCCTGGACTAGGGATCGAACCCCTGTCCCCTGCATTGGCAGGTGAATTCCTAACCACTGGACCACCAGGGAAGTCTTCAGCTCCAACTTCTTCATGAAAGACAATAAGGTGAAGTCTAAATCTTCTGTTTCAAAATTGATGAGAAATTAAATCTAGAAACAAGTTCTGTACACCATGATCTAGGATGGAAGATTGCAAAGCATAGTCTGAAGTAGATTTTAAGAATTCAGTGTGAATAGGTTTCACTCAGAGATCTTGTTACAACTCAGATTGCTGGGCTCCACCTCTGGAGATTCTGACTCATGGGGCCTATGAATTCTCATTTATAACACGCTATCATGTGATGTCAATGCTGGTCATCTGTGACCCACCCACTGAGTAGGAGGGAGCTACTAAATAACTGCTTTCCTGCTGAGTGCGACATATTCAAAATGTGCATCTTTATAACCCAATTTGAAGATATTCTTTCAAAAGGCATGTGTCCAAAAATATATGTGAAATGCTTCTAGTTTATGGTAATTTTCTATGTTGAAGTAGCAGAACATGGTCTACCTAAGGGAAAAATGAAAGAAGCAACAAGAGGTGTTCTTTGGCTTTCTATAGAAATTAGATATAATCTGGAGATAAAAATCATATCCTGCTTCTTTGCCAGTCAAAATCTTGAATGTGAGTGAAATAGTTTGTAGGATTAAATGAAGAACATTACACCACTTTAAATTCTCTGGGTTGGAGTTGAGACTGTATAGAGCTTCTCCATCTTTGGCTGCACAGAATATAATCAATCTGTTTTCGGTGTTGACCATCTGGTGATGTCCATGTGTAGAGGCTTCTCTTGTGTTGTTGGAGGATGGTATGGAAGCGAAAAAAATGCATTTGAGTCCAAATTATTGGAGTAGTGCTCTTTCCCCCGCCACTTGCTAGATATGTTGCTGGGCAACTTAGAATCTTGAACCTCAGTTTCTTTTCTCATCTACAAAATGAGAGACTGATATCACGTCTGCTCTCCGGGATTAGCACTGGGAGGATCATGTAAGATTATAAATGGACTGGAACTATAAAACAAAACATACAGACTAAGTATTTTCATCAGTGAACTAGTCTGATGAATCATGCAGCTAACAGATTTAGGGTACACATTACCTGGTCAATACTATTATTCTACTCCTCAAATTAGTTTTAAAAATACCCTTCTCTTGATTATGAGTCTCAGCTGGGTAAGGATACAGTATTAAACATCAATACTCTGGCCTAAGAGATGAAAAATGACAGAAAATAAAGGGAAAGTTAATTACATTGTTGTGTGCTGCTAGGCAATATCTAAACTGTAAACCAATCTCTGAGGTGAAATGCAGGCCTGAGAAATATCTCTTAGAGGAAAATATGTGACTGTAAAATCCAAGCTTCAATCATGAGACCTATAAATATTAATTATATCAAACACTCCTTGAACACTCCACATCTCTGCAAATGGCATTATTTCGTTCCTTTTTATGACTGAGTAATATTCATATATATACTACTACATATAAAATAGGCTTCCCTGGTAGCTCAGACTGTAAAGAATCTGCCTGCAATGCAGGAGACCCAGGTTTGATCCCTGGGTTGGGAAGATCCCCTGGAGTAGGAAACGGCAACCCACTCCAGTGTTCTTGCCTAGAAAATTCCATGGGCAGAGGAGCCTGGCAGGCTACAGTCCATGGGGTTGCAAAGAGTTGGACACGACTGAGTGACTAACACACACACACACACAATAGGTAACGAAAACCTACTGTATCCCACAGTTCAGTAATTCTTGGCTGATGTACATATACATGTGACACGGGCACTACAATGCTGGCCGATAGCCCCATACGTGTGGGTAGAGTTTATTGAGTGGTGGTCTCTCTATGTTCACCAGGCAGAGACGCTATGGGTCATTTTTCCTTTTTTTTTCCAGTGCATCTGCCTGGTACCCCAACAGTGGTTTTCAACCATGGCTGCCTACTGTAATCATCTGGGTAGCTTTAAAAATAGTCATTCGCAGGGGACCATCTTCAGATACACTGATTTAATTAGTTTTGAGTTCATTCCAGGTATTGGGATTTTTTTTAAACTCCCAAGATGATTCTCATGTGCAGTCAAGGTTGAGAATCACAGTAATAGGAAGTCCTGGTTCAACATCGCCAGGGAGTACAATTCCTATCTTCTAGGGGTCCTGGCTGCACGGAGTATGGAGGGGATCAAGGTGTCTGTAGAGCTTCACATATCTTTTGGTTTTCAGTCTTACCTGTATTTACGCCTCAATTAGTACCCCTAAGTCTATAGTTTCTGAACCTTTAGGGATGGTATTTCTGTATAGCTCTTGATTATTTAACTCTAAACTTAAAAATATTTTGGAATAGACAAAGCAAAGATTCAGAATAGTATGAAATGGAAAGCTTTGCTGTCCTTCAACCACTCAGATTCCTTCTCTAGAGTCAACAAGTAAGATCAATTTCTTCTAGAGACATTTAAACTTACAAATGTTTATACTTATTAAACACAAGTGGTGGCATACTACACACATAGTATAGTATTGGGGGGGGCTTTACCTTTTATACTTTACAATATATCTTAGAATCCATCCCACATTTTTACAAATAAAGTTGATTCATTTTTCTAATGGTTGCATCATATTCCACTGTACCATGATTTCCTTAGCTGATCCTTTATTAATATACACATTTGGGAACACTGCTTATAATACAGTTACTACAAATGACATGGTAATAATAAAGCTGCATAAGATATTTCATATACGTAAGATAAATTTTCATTTTCATTAATCTCATTTACTCTCTAATATACCTTATGAAAGGAATGATTTTTTTTAAAAATTGCTATGGCTACCACATGGTGAATAGATGGTGGAAGGTCAGAGATAAGCAGAGAAATGAGTTAGGAGGTTAGTCCAAATGAGAGAATGATGGTGATAAAAGAAGAGTTAAGTTGGACATTTTGTTTGAGATGTGTTAATTGCCCAAGGCCACTGGATATACAAAACTAGGGCTACAAGGTGAAATCTGCATTGGAATTGTATATTTTGAAGTCATTGGCAAGTATTGCGTTGGCCAAAAAGTTCATTCAGGTTTTCTATAAGATGTTATGGAAAAATTCAAACAAACTTTTTGGCCAACCCAACAGATGGAAACTGAACCTGGGCAGTGGATGAGATCATAACATGAGGTGAGACAGGAAGAGGCCCTAAGACTAGGCTCAGACAAAGGACATTATTTGTAATATGCGTAATAGAGAATACATTATCTAAGGAGTATAGATATATTTTTAAAAGTAGGAATAAAATCATGAACTACTGTCATGAACTCCAATGGAAGAGTTTCAAAAAGAAGGAAATAGTTGTGTTTTTTTTTATTTACATTTCCCAAAAGCTGCTAAGAAAAAGACCTCTACTGTACTTATTTTCAAGGTTTTCATGGTGCACTTAAATTTTTCTTTCATATCACTTTATTTTGGTTTGTACCTCTAATTTAAACATATTATTTAAGTAATTCTGTTTCTCCACAGAATATAAGTTCTATGAAGGCAATAACAGTAAGTGTTTTATTCACTAGTACCTAGGTGATGATGAATATCTGTCTGATAAACATTTCTCACCAGTACCTGGCAGAGCTTGGCAAAAAAAATATTTATGGAAGAAATGCTAGATAAAGATGAGGGTAGAAACAATGTCAGTGGATGCAATCATGGAAGTCATTGGAGGGATTCTGGTAGAGAGGTTAGGATGACAGCCAGAGAGGTAGAATAGATGAAGGAGAAAATGAGAGATGAGGACATAGGAAGCAGGTACAGACAACTCTAATGAGAAGTTTGGCTGAGAACAAAGACAGCGGTGGGGCAGGAGCTAGAAAGTAAAGTAGAACTAACAATAGAGTAAAGCAATTATTAAAAAAAAAAAAAGAAAGTAAAGTAGAGCTGAAGGAGGCAGAATGGTATTTTCACACCAAAATTTGATATCAATTCATAGAGCAACTTGTTCTGTCCTAGAAATGATGTTTTCCACTTCCAAAGTAGGAAGAACCTGATGGCTTATGTTAAGTGTCAGAAATCCTGCCACTCTGAGTTTCCCTTCATGTCAGTTATAACAATTACTTAAAATGTGAACTTGCATCCTTTCCCAGTAGAGACATTGCAATCAGATGCAGTCAGACATTAGAGGCTCTGGAATACTGCTACTGTAGTTCTCTCTGGCCCTTGGAGGAGGGCATGACTACCTACTCCAGTTTTCTTGCCTAGAAAATACCATGGACAGAGGAGCCTGGAAGGCTACAGTCCACAGGGTCACAAAGAGTCGGACACAACTGAAACAACTTAGCACACATGCAAATTCTGGATGTTCAAGCTGGATTTAGAAGAGGCAGAGGAACCAGAGATCAAATTGCCAACATTCATTGGATCATAGAATAAATGAAGGAATTCTAGAAAAACATCCACTCCTGTTTCATTGATTATGAGAAAGCTTTTGACTGTGAGGATCACAACCCAACTGGAAAATTCTTGAAGAGATGGGAATGCTAGACCTGCCTCCTAAGAAACCTCTATACGGGTCAAGAAGCAACAGTTAGAACCGGACATGGAATAACAGACTGGTTCCAATTGGGAAAGGAGTACTTCAAGGCTGTATGTTGTCACCATGCTTATTTAACTTATATGTAGAGTACATCATATGAAATGCCAGGATGGATGAAGCACAAGCTGGAATCAAGATTGCGGGGAGAAATATCAATAACCTCAGATATGCAGATGACACTACCCTAATGGCAGAAAGCAAAGATGAACTAAAAAGCCTCTTCATGAAGGTGAAAGAGGAGAGTGAAAAAGCTGACTTAAAATTCAGCATTCAAAAAACTATGATCATGGCATCTGATCCCATCACTTCATGCCAAATACATGGGGAGACAATGGAAACTGTGACAGACTTTATTTTCTTGGGCTCCAAAATCACTATGGACAGTGACATGAAATTAAAAGACGCTTGCTCCTTGGAAGAAAAGCTATGACAGACAGTGTATTAAAAAGCAGAGATGTTACTTTGCCAACAAATGTCTGTATAGTCAAAGTGATGGTTTTTCCAGTAGTCATGTATGGATGTAAGAGTTGGACCATAAAGAAGGCTGAGCACCGAAGAATTGATGCCTTCTAACTGTGGTGTTGGAGAAGACTCTTGAGAGTCCCTTGGACTGCAAGGAAATCAAACCAGTCAATCCTAAAGGAAATCAATCCTGAATATTCACTGGAGGTACTGATGCTGAAGTTCCAATACTTTGGGCACCCAATGCGAAGAGCTGACTCATTAGAAAAGACACTGATGCTGGGAAAGATTGAAGGCAGGAGGAGAAGGGGATGATAGAGAATGAGATGGTTGGATGGCACCACCAACTGGATAGACATGACTTTAAGCAAGCTCTGGGAGTTGGTGAAGGACAGGGAAGCCTAGCATGCTGCAGTCCATGGAGTCACAAGGAGTCGGACACGACTGAGCGACAGAACAACAGTTCTCTGGAGGAGTACATTAAATATCCTCAGGCTATACCATTTACTTTCATTTTTCTATAATTTAACTATTCAACAGCTCTAAATGCTTTTTCTTTTCACTTGTAGTAGATAGGCTCTAAGTTAACACACTTGAGATTGTTTTACATTCACTAATAGTATTATACTAAAAGACTCAAACTTTCTATAAATTTGAAGGTAACTGATTACATTTATGTGAATCATTTTCATGAGTCTCAGACTGAAATCATCACTATACAGTAAGGAAGAAAGGAGACCGTCTCAGAATTATTTTCTCTTTCTATTGTAATGTCTAATTTTGAAGCTAAAATCTATTTTGTGATTTCCTTGGTTGTCATACATTCAGTTATTAAGTATGTGTCTGCGATAGTTATAAATTAAGCAGGTAGAACCCAGATGCAATAGTATCTGACCTATTTGGAATGAATCAAATTCTTCTTGGAGGATCATGAGAATTATATATTCCAATAACATGAATCATCTTTAGCTCTCTTTTGAGTTAATTCACCTTTACCCACTTTTTTCAAAGGATATGTTCTTCAGATATTTTCCTCTCCACTTAATCATGACTAGCACAATGGCAACCCACTCCAGCACTCTTGCCTGGAAAACCCCTTGGGTGGAGGAATCTGGTAGGCTGCAGTCCATGGGGTTGCGAAGAGTCAGACACTACTGAGTGACTTCACTTTCACTTTTCACTTTCATGCATTGGAGAAGGAAATGGCAACCCACTCCAGTGTTCTTGCCTGGAGAATCCCAGGGACGGCGGGGCCTGGTGGGCTGCTGTCCATGGGGTCGCACAGAGTTGGACATGACTGAAGTGACTTAGCAGCAGCAGCAGCAAACTTTAAGGTGAATACCATAATGGCTAAATGCTCAGGCAGGTTTCAACTTCACTTAAATTATTTTCTGAATTGCTTATGTGTCCTGTCATCCATGACTGTTCCCCTTCAGATACCATTACTATTAGACTTCCTGCTTTCAGGGGATGGAGATATATATTAAAGCTATAGATATGATTGTTAACAATTTTTGCAAACATATTCAACCTTCATTTCCAGATCTGTCAACAATGAATGAATTTTATCATTTTATTTTTTTCTTCTACTTTCTCTGATGTTATACAGTTCAAAGACAGGGATTATGGAACTCACTACACATATGTCCTCGAATGAGTTATTCTAATGAATCTCATTCTCTAAAAATTAAGATGTAATATCAACCTCAAGGAATTTCTAAATGAAATAATGTGTACAAAATAATTAGAACTTGGCTCCTAAAAAGTATCAGGAATTTCATAAACACTTAACTCAAGATGGATTATTTCCTGGGAAATAAACATATGTTCAACAGTTTTACTGATCCTAAATATACACTCAATGTAGAAAACTTGATAAATACAAAAGCATAAATTTGTATCACCTGTAGAACCACCAGATAAAATCATCATTATTAAGATACAGGCGTGTTGAAGTGAAGTCAAGTGAAGTGAAAGTCACTCAGTCATGTCCGACTCTTTGTGACCCCATGGACTATATAGTCCACAGAATTCTCCAGGCCAGAATACTGGAGTGGGTAGCTGTTTCCTTCTCCAGGGGATCTTCTCAACCCAGGGAGCAAACCCAGGCCTCCCACATTGCAGATGGATTCTTTACCAGCTGAGCCACAAAAAAAAAAAAAAAAAAAAAAAAAAAAAAAAGGTTAAGCCCTAAGCTCCAGAATCTAGTACTTAAGTGTTAAAAATATATACACGTATCTATCTATAAAAGGGGCTTCCCTGGTGGCTCAGAGGTTAAAGCGTCTGCCTGGAATGCAGGAGACCCAGGTTCGATCCCTGGGTCGGGAAGATCCCCTGGAGAAGGAAATGGCAACCCACTCCAGTACTCTTGCCTGGAGAATCCCATGGAGGAAGGAGTCTGGTAGGCTACAGTCCATGGGGTTGCAAAGAGTCGGACACGACTGAGCGAGATACACACAGAGTAGAATAAGGTGATAAAATCAGCCCATTACAATATCTACATATTATCTAGGCCTTTCCTGGTGGCTCAGATGGTAAAGAATCTGCCTGCAATGCAGGAGATGCAGGTTCAATTCTGGGGTTGGGAAGATCCCCTGCAGAAGGGAATGGTAACCCACTCCAGTATTCCCATGTGGAGAATCCCATGGGCATAGCATCTATACATACATCTATGTAACTATAAATATATCTACATCTTTACCTACATCTTTAGAGATAATATGATTTAAACTTCCAGGAAAGCCTTATTTTTTGAGATTGAAGGTTTTCTCCTACCAGTGCATGCATGCTAAGTCACTTCAGTCATGTCCAACTCTTTGTGACCCCATGGACTGTAGCCTACCAGGTTCCTCTGTCCATGGGATTCTCCAGGTAAGAATTCTGGAGTGGGTTGCCATGCCCTCCTCCAGGGGATCTTCCTGATCCAGAGATCAAACCCACCTCTCTTACCTCTCCTGCATTGGCAGGTTACCACAAGCACCACCTGGGAAGCTCCTCTTCTACCAGGAGTACTGATTTCTTCAAGCTAACACTGGGAGGTACAACTCATAGCATCATTCAAGTCGACTAGTGGGCCAACATTTGAGTAACAGGCATATTCTCCTCTCCAGTGTTCCTTGACAATTTAGAGAAATGAAAGTGCTACCTGACAATAGTGTTTTCACCTACAAGTATTTTGTGAAGGCTATAATACTGGAGGCAGGCAGGATAGTATGAGTGTAACTTTGTAGGGACCTTAAGTCTGCAGTGATGTAAAGGGAGCATAAACAGAGATAGATGTCAGCTTGGCAGACAGTACTGTATTTTCCACATCCAGTGGGCTTGCTTTGACCAGTAGTAACTGAATAGGCTTCTGCCATTTGGAGGATCCTTGAGTCTCAATAATCTGTCCAGGGACCCCAGAATCATGACATCAGTCATTTGCGTTTCTAGAGATACCTGCCATTCATTTTGCTGTATGGTATCAGGCAGGTTAAGTCACCTCTCTGGGCTGCAATTTCTTTAAATCAAGATTTTTACTTGCAAGTAATGGCAATAGAGGAGAGGGAAATGGCAACCAACTCCAGTATTCTTGCCTGGAGAATCCCATGGACAGAAGAGCCTGATGGGCTGGCATCTATGGGGTCACACAGAGTCGGGCACGACTGAAGCGACTTAGCAGCAGCAGCAGCAATGGCACTATAAAAATGCATTTTAAAAAAAGGAAATGTATGCCTCTAGGATAATATGAGGATAACTAATATCTGTTTCCAGTATATTTGCTCATTTAATATGTCCACAGTTTAAGCAACACTGTCAAACTCACGTTATAAAGCCACCATTACCCTGATACCAAAACCAGACAAAGATACCAGAAAAAAGAAAATTACAGGCCAACATTACTAATGAAGACAGACATAAAAATCCTCCTCAAAATATCAGCAAGCGGAATCCAACAAGACATTAAAAGCATCATACACCCATGATCAAGAGGGATTTATCCCAGGGCGTTAAGGATTTTTTCAGTATCAATCAGTGTGATACACCACATCAACAAACTGAAGAATAAAAACCACATGACCATCTCAATATATGTAGAAAAAGCTTTTGACAAAATTCAACACTTGTTTATGATAAAAATTCTCCAGAAAGTGGGTATAGAAGGAACATACCTCAACATACTGAAGACCATATACAACAAAGCTGCAGCTGCAGCTTTTCCATGGTGAAAAGCTAATATGTCCACAGTTTTACGTATCAGGTATTGTTATTTCCATTGCACAGATAAGGAAATTGAGGCACAAAGGAGCGCTCAAGGATATGCAGTTAGTAAGTGTGAAGCTGGGACTCACATTGATAGCAGATGCTCAACAAATAGCATGAAGAGCCAAAAAGTGACAAATGTAAGTAGATCAATTAGCTGGAAGTAATAAAACATTTATGAAGCCAAAAGCGGATTTTATTTCCATATTATTCACTTAGTTTCTCTTTCATGGTAATAGTGGCATCCTTATCCTCACTTATCTCTGGCTTCTGGTCACCTGACAAGCCAATGCATGAAGAATTCTATGTCATTTCTGGGATTAATACCTTAGGCAGGCCCTACACGTTGGGGATCCATAGCCTATTTCATACATGAGATGGTAAGCACACAAATTATCCAATCGCTATGTAATTTTCTTTCAAAATGTATTCTAAGTCCAAAGCCTTTCAACAGTGACAAAAATATGTACTCAGTTAAAAATAGCCAGGAGGATCTGCCTCTACCCATAAAATGATCTCTATATTTTATTCACCATATTCTCACCTATTTATGCTTTGTCTTCTTTTAAAAGGAAACTGAAGTGATTGAGACATCTTTTTAAAGTTCCAAGTCTCTCCAAAAGTCCACTTTATAGATAACCCATCTAGAATACAAAATAACAGAAAGTTATAAAGTCAAGCTTAAAAGTGTACATAATAAAAGTTTGAAAGAGTAACAACAAAAAGCAACCACAGTAAAGACATTTCATTTCAAACAAACCAGATTAAACTATCCAAAGGGGAGAGAAAAACTTATCTATATTATAGTAATTAACAAGAGTAAAGTATTCCCTGAGGTTCAGTACTGCTATAATTGATTGAATGACTCCTGTATCTTAGGTACTTTTCATTTCTCCAAATTTTCTTCATGTCTTTTATGTGCCAGGCCCAGTTCTAGGTGTTAGGAATACAAGAGTGAACCAAAGAAGGTAAAATTTCTTATCCTCATAGAACATTTTACTGGGGATGTAGAAAACAAACAAGCTAAAAAGGTTAGATACCTATATGTTAGGTAGCAATAATCCTCAAAACACTCATAAGAAGTGAGAGTTATCATTTAATTTTTATTTTACATTGGAGTATAGTTAGTCTCCAGGGAAGGCAATGGCACCCCACCCCAGTACTCTTGCCTGGAAAAACTAATGGACGGAGTAGCCTGGTGGGCTGCAGTCCATGGGGCCGCTGACAGTCGGACAGACTGAGCGACTTCACTTTCACTCTTCTCTTTCATGCATTGGAGAAGGAAATGGCAACCCACTCCAGTATTCTTGCCTGGAGAATCCCAGGGATGGGGGAGCCTGGTGGGCTGCCGTCTATGGGGTCACACAGAGTCGGACACGACTGAAGTGACTTAGCAGCAGCATAGTTAGTCTCAAGTGTATAACAGAGTGATTCAGTTAAACACACAAATACACACACACATATATATATTCTTTTTCAAATTATTTTCCCATTCAGGTTATTACGGAGTATTGACCAGAGTTCCCTGTGCCATACAGTAGGTCCTTGTTGATAATGCTTTTTAAACAGAGCAGTGTTTATGTGTCCAATTCAAACTTTTAATCTATCCCTTCTTCCCACCCTTCCCACTGGTAACCATAAGCTCCTTCTCTAAGTCTATGAGTCTGTTTCTGTTTCATAAATAAGTTCATCTGTATCCTTTTTATTTTTAGATTCCACATATAAGTGATATCATATGATATATCTCTGACTTACGAAGTGAGTCATTACCTAACATTTCAGAAGAGGAACACATGAACAAGCTTAGCTATAATTCCTGTCATCTTTTCCCTTCCCCAAAAGGCTCTGCTCATCACTTTGACAATGCAGTGAGTATAAAACATGTCCCATTCGAAGGGATTAGAGCTGCTACAAGGCCGTGGCAGGTCATGACATTGTGGCACCTTCTATTCCCCCATGGTAGAACAACTTGAGGCCCAGAGACTAGACCTAATGTCCAAATGTTATACAATAACAAGTCTGAAACTGAGTCCTCACTCAAAGGACTGGGCAGAAGATGGCAAGAGAACCTTTAAATGAGGGAGTGGTAAGAGTATCATAGGGACTGAAAAAAATTTCTGCTGGAGTTTTCAAGTAAGAAAAAGTGAGTATTTTTTGAAGGCCAGGCTCAGTGATGCAGAAGAGGCAGAAACCAGAATGCAACAGCTTGAGCATCAGCAGAAAAGCATGTAAAGCTAGGTAATATCTAATAAGAGTAAATACATGGACATAGAGTGAAAAAAATATAAATTCAATTATGACTGAAAGAACCATGGAACCCCCCATGAAAGAGTAGGCACTGAAAAACAGGATTCAAATGATAGAGAAGGGAGAGGAAGAAAAAAAAATGAGATGATAGGAACAGAGTATGCAAAGATGAAGAAGCAGAAGTGAAGAGAGTCAGTGCTTTAATTTGACTGTAGGGTAGAGAATACATTTGGGATCAGAGGCCAGTAAGAATGGGGAAGTAGGCTAGGGACTGGTCGTGAAACTCCTAGAACAGCACAGAAATTTTAACAAAATAATTAAATTCAGTCCTTAAGAATTATAGTGCATCAAATTTTATTTATTTTGAAAACACTATTATTTCAAAATGTTAATATGTTTTAACACAACATATTAGCTTTGGAGTAATACATATTTGGTTAACAATCCCCCAAATAAGAATGACATTTCAATGGAAAACTTGAATTGTAAAGCATTTTTACAAGATACACGAAGTGTCTGGTGGTGTTATTAGCACCAATTATACTATCACAAGATATTACTATATATGTTTCTGTGACTCTGGCTTCCAATTTCATCTTCAATTATAGTATTTTAACACATACATATTATTCCCTAAACATTTCCTTGGAACTTAAATGAAAGGATGCCTTATTTATATTGGAAATGTCACCTATACAACATTCAATAGCATTCTTTTATTCCAAAGGGCACTGAGAGCTAATTAACTAATCAAGCATAGATCATTAAGTGTAAACCAGCACATCATATCTTATTCAGGATTTCACCTTCATCTAACAACAGGATTGACCCTCAGTATGTGGAAAGTACAGCACTCAACTGGAACAACTGCTAGACTTCCTGTAAGTTCTAGAAAGTTAAACAACTTTTTATATTTTTTCAAACATCCAATGGCCTTATTAAATTTTATTTGTGGAAAAGATCACTGTAAACATAGGCCATAATGTTAACTTTAAGGGTATTTAAGGCCTGAAAATATTTCCCAACAACATTCTTAATGTTTTCACTATGGCAAATACTACTGCTGGCCTACCCAATACCCACTCCACTCCCCAGTGTTCCTTGATGGCAAAGCACGACTTATGTAACAGAGTCTCAGAGATTTCATTAATGCAATTTATTGACCACAGATTACAGTCTGTGTCTCATGTCTTGTTTCTTATTTCGCCTATATTCTAGCCATAATGAACCTTTTGAACTTCTTGAGATATGTCATCTTCTCTCATGTCTCTTTGTGGTTTCAAATGCTGTTTCCTCTACAAGGAATACGTTTTCTTCTACATCTTAACTGGGCTAAGTCATAATCATCTTCAAGACCCAGTTCATGGTTACTGGCTGGATCTGTTGGTTACTGGCTGGATCTGTCTCTCTCCTTTTCATTTCCCTCTTTTATCCTCCTAGCCACCTCTGTCTACTTCCTCCCTCTTCTCTACCCTGTATAACCCTGTGAATACCTCTGAGCGGTCCAGACTGTGGAGCGCACATAAGGAAGTGATTACTGGCTAGCTTGCTCTCTCCTCTTTTAATCCCACCTCATCTCATTCCAGTCACCTCTAACTAACCCCTCCCTCTTCTCTTCTCCATGTAACTCAGAGAACCTCTCTGGGTGTCCCTCAAGGTGGAGAAACTTTTCACCTTTAACCTAGATGTTTTATCATCGGTGCTGTATAGATGGAGACGTCTTGAGGCTACTGTAAAAATAAAACTGAAAACCAGAAGCAGGAGGCTTAAGTCCAAACCCTGAGAATATCAGAGAACTCCTGAATCCACGGAACATTAATAAATAGGAGCTAATCAAACACCTCCATATATATACTGAAACCAAGCACCACCCAAGGGCCAACAAGTTCCAGAGGAAGACATACCACGCAAATTCTCCAGCAACAGAAGAACACATCCCTGAGCTTCAATATACAGGAAGCTCAAAGTTACTCCAAAACCACTGACGTCTCATAACCTATTACTGGTCACTCCATTGCACTCCAGAGAGAAGAAATCCAGCTCCACCCACCAGAACTCCAGCACAAGCCTCCCTCACCAAGAAACCTTGACAAGCCACAGATACAACCCTACCCACAGTGAGGAAACTCCATAATAAAGAGAACTCCACAAATTCCCAAAATATAGAAAGGCCACCCCAAACACAGCAATATAACCAAGATGAAGAGACAGAGGAATACTCAGCAGGTAAAGGAACAGGAGAAATGTCCACCAAACCAAACAAAAGAGGAAGAGATAGGGAATCTACCTGAGAAAGAATTCCGAATATTGATAGTGAAAATGATCCAAAATCTTGAAATAAAAATGGAATCACAGATAAATAGCCTGGAGACAAGGATTGAGAAGATGCAAGAAAGGTTTAACAAGGACTTAGAAGAAATAAAAAAGAGTCATTGTACAATAAATAATGCAATAAATGAGATCAGGAACACTCTGGAGGCAACAAATAGTAGAATAACGGAGGCAGAAGATAGGATTAGTGAAATAGAAGATAGAATGGTAGAAATAAATGAATCAGAGAGGAATAGAGAAAAACGAATTAAAAGAAATGAGGACAATCTCAGAGACCTCCAGGACAATATGAAACGCTCCAACATTCGAATTATAGGAGTCCCAGAAGAAGAAGACAAAAAGAAAGACCATGAGAAAATCCTTGAGGAGATAATAGTTGAAAACTTCCCTAAAATGGGGAAGGAAATAGCCAACCAAGTCCAAGAAACCCAGAGAGTTCCAAATAGGATAAACCCAAGGCGAAACACGCCAAGACACATATTAATCAAATTAACAAAGATCAAACACAAAGAACAACTATTAAAAGCAGCAAGGGGAAAACAACAAATAACACACAAGGGGATTCCCATAAGGATAACAGCTGATCTTTCAATAGAAACTCTTCAGGCCAGGAGGGAATGGCAAGACATACTTAAAGTGTTGAACGAAAAAAACCTACAGCCCAGATTACTGTACCCAGCAAGGATCTCTTTCAAATACGAAGGAGAAATCAGAAGCTTTACAGACAAGCAAAAGCTGAGAGAATTCAGCACCACCAAACCAGCTCTCCAACAAATGCTAAAGGATATTCTCTAGACAGGAAACAAAAAGGGTGTATAAACCCGAACCCAAAACAATAAAGTAAATGGCAACGGGATCATACTTCTCAATAATTACCTTAAACGTAAATGGGTTGAATGCCCCAACCAAAAGACAAAGACTGGCTGAATGGATACAAAAACAAGACCCTTGTATATGCTGTCTACAAGAAACCCACCTCAAAACAAGGGACATAAACAGACTGAAAGTGAAAGGCTGGAAAAAGATATATCATGCAAATAGAGACCAAAAGAAAGCAGGAGTGGCAATACTCATAGCTGATAAAATAGACTTTAAAGCAAAGGCTGTGAAAAGAGACAAAGAAGGCCACTACATAATGATCAAAGGATCAATCCAAGAAGAAGATATAACAATTATAAATATATATGCACCCAACATAGGAGCACCGCAATATGTAAGACAAATGCTAACAAGTATGAAAGGGGAAATTGACAATAACACAATAATAGTGGGAGACTTTAATACCCCACTCACACCTATGGACAGATCAACTAACCAGAAAATTAACAAAGAAACGCAAACTTTAAATGATACAATAGACCAGTTAGACCTAATTGATATCTATAGGACATTTCACCCCAAAACAATGAATTTCACCTTTTTCTCAAGTGCTCACGGAACCTTCTCCAGGATAGATCACATCCTGGGACATAAATCTAACCTTGATAAATTCAAAAAAATCGAAATCATTCCAAGCATCTTTTCTGACCATAATGCATTAAGATTAGATCTCAATTACAGGAGAAAAACTATTAAAAATTCCAACATTTGGAGGCTGAACAATACGCTTCTGAATAACCAACAAATCACAGAAGAAATCAAAAAAGAAATCAAAATGTGCATAGAAATGAATGAAAATGAAAACACAACAACCCAAAACCTGTGGGACACTATAAAAGCAGTGCTAAGAGGAAAGTTCATAGCAATACAGGCATACCTCAGGAAACAAGAAAAAAGTCAAATAAATAACCTAACTCTACACCTAAAGCAACTAGAAAAGGAAGAAATGGAGAACCCCAGAGTTAGTAGAAGGAAAGAAATCTTAAAAATTAGGGCAGAAATAAATGCAAAAGAAACAAAAGAGACCATAGCAAAAATCAACAAAGCCAAAAGCTGGTTTTTTGAAAAGATAAATAAAATTGACAAACCATTAGCCAGACTCATCAAGAAACAAAGGGAGAAAAATCAAATCAATAAAATCAGAAATGAAAATGGAGAGATCACAACAGACAACACAGAAATACAAAGAATCATAAGAGACTACTATCAGCAATTATATGCCAATAAATTGGACAACGTGGAAGAAATGGACAAATTCTTAGAAAAATACAACTTTCCAAAACTGAACCAGGAAGAAATAGAAAATCTTAACAGACCCATCACAAGCACGGAAATTGAAACTGTAATCAGAAATCTTCCAGCAAACAAAAGCCCAGGTCCAGACGGCTTCACAGCTGAATTCTACCAAAAATTTCGAGAAGAGCTAACACCTATCCTACTCAAACTCTTCCAGAAAATTGCAGAGGAAGGTAAACTTCCAAACTCATTCTATGAGGCCACCATCACCCTAATACCAAAACCTGACAAAGATGCCACAAAAAAAGAAAACTACAGGCCAATATCACTGATGAACATAGATGCAAAAATCCTCAACAAAATTCTAGCAATCAGAATCCAACAACACATTAAAAAGATCATACACCATGACCAAGTAGGCTTTATCCCAGGAATGCAAGGATTCTTCAATATTCGCAAATCAATCAATGTAATTCACCACATTAACAAATTGAAAAATAAATGCCATATGATTATCTCAATAGATGCAGAGAAGGCCTTTGATAAAATTCAACATCCATTTATGATAAAAACTCTCCAGAAAGCAGGAATAGAAGGAACATACCTCAACATAATAAAAGCTATATATGACAAACCCACAGCAAACATTATCCTCAATGGTGAAAAATTGAAAGCATTTCCCCTAAAGTCAGGAACAAGACAAGGATGTCCACTTTCACCGCTACTATTCAACATAGTTCTGGAAGTTTTGGCCACAGCAATCAGAGCAGAAAAAGAAATAAAAGGAATCCAAATTGGAAAAGAAGAAGTAAAACTCTCACTGTTTGCAGATGACATGATCCTCTACATAGAAAACCCTAAAGACTCCACCAGAAAATTACTAGAGCTAATCAATGAATATAGTAAAGTTGCAGGATATAAAATCAACACACAGAAATCCCTTGCATTCCTATACACTAATAATGAGAAAGTAGAAAACGAAATTAAGGAAACAATTCCATTCACCATTGCAACGAAAAGAATAAAATACTTAGGAATATATCTACCTAAAGAAACTAAAGACTTATATATAGAAAACTATAAAACACTGATGAAAGAAATCAAAGAGGACACTAATAGATGGAGAAATATACCATGTTCATGGATTGGAAGAATCAATATAGTGAAAATGAATATATTACCCAAAGCAATCTACAGATTCAATGCAATCCCTATCAAGCTACCAGCGGTATTTTTCACAGAACTAGAACAAATAATTTCAAGATTTGTATGGAAATACAAAAAACCTCGAATAGCCAAAGCAATTTTGAGAAAGAAGAATGGAACTGGAGGAATCAACTTACCTGACTTCAGGCTCTACTACAAAGCCACAGTCATCAAGACAGTGTGGTACTGGCACAAAGACAGAAATATAGATCAATGGAACAAAATAGAAAGCCCAGAGATAAATCCACACACATATGGACACCTTATCTTTGACAAAGGAGGCAAGAATATACAATGGAGTAAAGACAATCTCTTTAACAAGTGGTGCTGGGAAAACTGGTCAACCACTTGTAAAAGAATGAAACTAGATCACTTTCTAACACCACACACAAAAATAAACTCAAAATGGATTAAAGATCTAAATGTAAGACCAGAAACTATAAAACTCCTAGAGGAGAACATAGGCAAAACACTCTCCGACATAAATCACAGCAGGATCCTCAATGATCCGCCTCCCAGAATACTGGAAATAAAAGCAAATATAAACAAATGGGATCTAATTAAAATTAAAAGCTTCTGCACAACAAAGGAAACTATAAGCAAGGTGAAAAGACAACCCTCTGAATGGGAGAAAATAATAGCAAATGAAGCAACTGACAAACAACTAATCTCAAAAATATACAAGCAACTTATACAGCTCAATTCCAGAAAAATAAACGACCCAATCAAAAAATGGGCCAAAGAACTAAATAGACATTTCTCCAAAGAAGACATACGGATGGCTAACAAACACATGAAAAGATGCTCAACGTCACTCATTATCAGAGAAATGCAAATCAAGACCACAATGAGATACCACTTCACACCAGTCAGAATGGCTGCGATCCAAAAGTCTGCAAGCAATAAATGCTGGAGAGGGTGTGGAGAAAAGGGAACCCTTTTACACTGTTGGTGGGAATGCAAACTAGTACAGCCACTATGGAGAACAGTGTGGAGATTCCTTAAGAAATTGCAAATAGAACTGCCTTATGACCCAGCAATCCCACTGCTGGGCATACACACCGAGGAAACCAGAATAGAAAGAGACACATGTACCCCAATGTTCATTGCAGCACTGTTTATAATAGCCAGGACATGGAAACAACCTAGATGTCCATCAGCGGATGAATGGATAAGAAAGCTGTGGTATATATACACAATGGAGTATTACTCAGCCATTAAAAAGAATACATTTGAATCAGTTCTAATAAGATGGATGAAACTGGAACCAATTATACAGAGTGAAGTAAGCCAGAAAGAAAAACACCAATACAGTATACTAACACATATATATGGAATTTAGAAAGATGGTAATGAGGACCCTGTATGCAAGACAGCAAAAGAGATACAGATGTGTAGAGCGGACTTATGGACTCTGAGGGAGAAGGAGAGGGAGAGGGAGAGGGAGGGATGATTTGGGAGAATAGCATTGAAATATGTATACTATCATGTAAGAAATGAATTGCCAGTCTATGTTCAATGCAGGATGCAGGATGCTTGGGGCTGGTGTATGGGGATGATCTGGAGGGAAGATGTGGGGTGGGAGGTGGGAGGGGGGGTTCATGTTTGGGAGTTCGTGTAAAAAAATAAATAAATACAAAAAAAATAAAAAATAAAAAAATAAAAATTAAAAAAAAGTGAAAAAATAAAAAATAAAAAATAAAAATAATCTTGCTTTCGTATTAAAAAAAAAAAAAAAAAAAAGACCCAGTTCAGGCTTTCAGTACGTCAGGTTGGGTTGGGTGGTCTTAGTATGTACTCCTACAATTCACAGTGCCTAACTCTCTTCTGGTATGTAAATTATTTAATGCATGTGTGCATGCTCAGTTGCTAAGTCATGTCCCACTCTTCCATGACCCCATGGACTATAGTCCACTAGGCTCCTTTATTCATGGGATTTTTCCAGGCAAGAATACTGCAGTGGGTTGCCATTTCCTCCTTTAGGGAACCTTTCTGATCCAGAGATCAGACCCTCATCTCTTGCATCTCCTGCACTGACTGGCAGGCAGATTCTTTACCACTGAACCACCTGAGAAGCCCTTGACATCTCTATCCCACTATTATGCTGTTTTATAATCACTGGTATTTGGTTACAATCTTCTCCATTCTACTACAGGGCCTGGATTATGGTAAGAGTCATCTATGAGCCTAGCACAGTGTCTAACCCATAGTGAAAGTGAAAATCACTCAGTCGTGCCCGACTCTTTGTGACCCCTTGGACTATACAGTCCATGGAATTCTCCAGGCCAGAATACTGGAGTGGGTANTCTCCATTCTACTACAGGGCCTGGATTATGGTAAGAGTCATCTATGAGCCTAGCACAGTGTCTAACCCATAGTGAAAGTGAAAATCACTCAGTCGTGCCCGACTCTTTGTGACCCCTTGGACTATACAGTCCATGGAATTCTCCAGGCCAGAATACTGGAGTGGGTAGCTTCTCCTTTCTCCAGGGAATCTTCCCAATCCAGGTATTGAACCCAGGTCTCCCACATTGCAGGCAGATTCTTTACTAGCTGAGCCACAAGGGAAGCCCGTAGTAAATATTGAATATTTACCCATAGTAAATATTCAATATAGTCTTGAAGAATTAATATATTTGTTCATTGTCTATGGAAAGAGTTGTTCAGAGCTGAGATAAGTTTGGATGGGATTGGAGTAGAGCATCAAGAGAAAGCTAGCATATGTGGTTCTGAGGGGGAAAGGAAGACCCTTGGCAGAAGACCTTTTGCAAACAGGTGGTCTTGTGCAGGCACTGGCTCCCCCAAAGGTCAAGAAACAAGATGACGGGGCAGCAAATAAGAACAACAAGAAACAAAAGCATGACCTACTTCATAGTTTTATCCAGCATCGTTGCCAAGGACAAGGCTGAGGAATTCAAGGCCAGGGAGTTATATTTCCTAGGTTGCCAGGGAATCCAAAGACCTTTAGTCTGTAACAAACAAAGAGTTACCGGGTTGAGGGAACTAGATGCCACTTTCACCCTTTGGTAAGATGGTAGCTTATCTGCTGAAGAAGTGCACATCTTTCCCATCATTAAAGACTTCTATGAAGGGCAGTGTACCATTTCCCTTAAGAGACTGCTTCAAAATCTCCTTACTAGAGGCTAACCTAGGTTTCTAATAAATTTCTGGGCTCCTTTATTTTAGTAATTTTTGTAGAGATGGAAAACAGATGATTGATATATTCAATAAATCCTCCATAGTTGCAGAGGATGTTTCCCTGAGCTCTTAGTATAGGTAAAACCTCTGCTATTCACCTGTAAATGAGTAGTAGCTAACATTTATTTTCAGTTAGGCACTGTATTTACATGGAAAAAGATTTCTTTTAATCCTTACATGATTGTGTGAGTTAGGTACGGTTATTAACCTCAGTTTTGTAGATGAGAAAACTTAGCCACAGAGAAGACAAGCAACTTGAACAACTTGCCAAATAAACACACAATTAACTTTTCCCTAATTCTCACCACCTTCACCTTTAATAAAAACTGAATTGCTGATTAGGGTTAAAGCTAAGATTGGTTCTGGGAATTTAATTATTTGAAATGATTGATTTATGAATCCCAAACCCATATTCTTGTGTAATGAAATGTCTTCTTGTGAAGACTGGGGATTAGACAGTGTTATTAAAATTTTTAGCAGCCTCTCCAAACATGGTCTACCCAGGAATTAATGGAACTTACACAATCACTTTTTACATGTGGGTGAGTTAGAGATATTTTAAGAGTGCTTATCCTTGGAAATGCAAACCAAAACCATAGTGACATACTACTTCAAACCCACTAAGATGGCTATAATTGAAATATGGATAATACCAAGTGTTGATGAGAATGTGGAGAAATGGAAATCCTCAAATATGGGGAATGTAAAATTGTGCAGCCATTTTGGAAAACAGTTCAGTGGCTGCTCAAGCAGTTAAGCCTAGAGTTATCATATGACCAATCAATTTCACTTCTAGTTATATACCCAAGAGAACTGAAAACACATGGGGACAGAAAATGAGTCCATGAAAAGTTCATCACAGAATGATTCAAAATAGCTGAAGAATGGAAACTAGTATCTATCAACCGATGAACTGACAAACAAATGTAGAATATCTGTACAGTGGAATACTATTCATCTGCAAAAAAACCTAAAGTATGATGTATGCTACCATACACAGATAAACATTGAAAATATTACGCTAAATGAAAGAAGCTTGTCACATAAGATCACATATTGTATGATTCCATGTATATGAAATGTCCAGAATAGGCAAATCTATATATATGGAAACTAGATTTGAGCTTGCTTGGGGTGGGAGAAATGGTAGGAGACTAGTGATGGGTATGGGGTTTCTTTTTGGGAGTGATGAAAATATTCAAAGATTGATCATGACAATGGAGGCACCACTCTCTGAATATACCAAAAACCAATGAATTGAACAATTCAGTGAATTTATGGTATGCCAAAAAAAACCCCTGTTTTTAATAAAAAGAGCATTTATCCACCTTTACTCCAAACATAACTTACTATCATTAGGTCATTTGATAGGTTACTATGGCACTGATATGAGACTTTAGTTGTATTCTGTTTTCAGTACCACTCACTCACTTCAGTGAGTTGTTGCACATGAAGCAAAACAATAAAAATAATTCTCCAAAGGGAGCAGAAGGCCTGATGTCCTGCTTGAATTGTAGAATCATCAACCGGTCCCCCAGTAACACAGAGGGCTCACCTGTCTATAACTGAATTTGTTATTAAGAATTCACACAAAGGGGAAGAAGTTCAGACATGTCCTTTCTTCCACCTTCCTGCTCATGAAACAGCTCCATGCCTTAGATTCTAAAGTTGTTTTTCCTTGACCCAATAGCAGCAAAGTAGTAAGTAACGCCAAGAACTGGTTTTAAGAAGGAAACTTCATCTCCAGGGAATTAGATCACAGAACTGGCCCGACAACTCCCTTGCCCCTCAACATACATTGCAGACATTTCCCAAAGGATGGGAAACAATTTATCTTATCAGCCTACAGATATCTCCTTGAATACCAAATCCTCTTCTTGTTCTTAAGAATGCAAGCCATTCTGAAAGTCAAAAAGATATGGGAACTACGTTTACACTCACACTTGTATGTCACCCAGCTTCAATCAGTAGAACCCCAAAGGAGAATATACATCAGTCCAGGGATGGTTCTCAATTACATTTCACATCATAGCTTGATAGTTGTGTGGTCTTTCTCCAACTCAACAGCTGACAATGTGGGAGACACTCTCTGAAATGAACAACAGGAATAGTTATCCAGCTCCAGGTGGGCAGAATGGAAAGCATCAGAAAAGAAATATTCTTTATATTTTCAGAGTGTGGAGAAAATTCCAGATTTTCCAGAGAGATGAGTGAGAAGCCAGGGAGATAGGCAACAGTTTGACAAGCAATGGGTAGCACCTCTTTGAGCATTCATGCCTGAGGTCAAAACAATAGTGCTTTCTTAACAATATGTACCCAGAACTGTCAGGTTTTTTTTTCTTCTCCAGAATGTGGCTTAAGTGTCTCATTAAATGAATGCAGTGCACATTGAATTTTTTTGCCAAGACTTTCTACATTTATTGATTGTTCCTCCCTTGTCCTAGGCTTGTTGGATGCTAATTTGAGAAATGCTTAATTGGAGGAATAGCTGGAATGTGAATTCATCGGAACTGCTGACGGTTTAGGTGTAGAGTGAGAGAGAAGGTGAAGAGTCACAAAGATTCCGCTATTTTCAACTGAGAGCCTGCCCAATGCAAAGAAGCTTAAATGAATTGTACATGAAGATCAGCTCACTGGAACATAGTCTAATGCCAGTGGGTGGTGCTTCTGTGTGAAAGAAATAAGATTTATCGTCTGTGGAATGCTGTTTCTGTGTTGGTCTCCAAGCTGATACTTTACATACCAATTTCTGCTTAATACAGTAAAAATCTTTCTGTACAGCACAATTGTTTGAAAATAAAATGTGTTACTCTGGGAAGAAGAAAACATCTTACCAGAAAAAGGGTATGAGGAAAGGCTTACTATTTGACTGCCCTGAGGATGATATAGAAGACTATGCTTTTCAAACTTTAAGGTGCTGGGAAGCACCTGGGCATCTTGGTAAAATGTGTATGCTGGACTTCCCTGGTGACCCAGAAGTTAAGAATTCGCCCACCAATGCAAGGGACACAGATTCAATCCCAAGCTGGGGAGGATCCCACATGCCAAGGGGCAACTAAGCCTGTGGGCCAAAGCTACTGAGCCTGTGTTCTAAAGCCAGGGCTCTGCAACAAGAGAAGCTACAACAAGATGTCCACACACTAAAGGCTGCAAATAACAACAAAGATCCAGTGCAGCCAAAAATAAATATTTTTTTTTAAAAAAAGATGCTTATGCTGATTCAGTAGTTCTGGGCTGAGGCCAGAGACTGCACTTTTAAAAAACTCCTAGGTGTTGCTGCTGCAGCAGGTCCATGGGCCACAGTATACTAAGGCTGTAGAGCAAGTCTCAATCTATTTGTGGTCATGAATCTATGTAATGGATTGTTATGAAGATTAAAAACATACAGGTGGTCCAGTGGTTAGGACTCCATGCTCTCATGCTGAAGGCCATTGTTCAGTTGCTGGTTGGGGAACTACAATCCCACAAGCTGCATGGGACAGTCAAAAAAAAAAGCAAAACAAAAAGATACTGCCACCCCCCTCAAAAAAAACAAAAAACAAAAAACTCCACCACATACAAAATAGAAAAAGGAGGAAACATCTGAGTGCACTGCACACATACTGCTTCATGAGAATTCTGTTTCAGTTATGTGTAGTTATGATTCAGTTTGTATGTATTGTATTATGATGTAGTCTTTGTACTTTTGTTTTTTTAATACAGGGTCACAAATGAAAAGATTGGAAAGCTATGATTGTGGAGGAAACCTGTATGAACAGATTGAATTAGAGAACTGCTTAGGTCTCTCCTTACTTTGAAATTCTAAGATATGCCTCTTATCCAAATCTCTCATTCCACAGTTCAGAGAATATTCAAAGAGGCTTGAGCATCAGTGAATCCATTAACTTCATCTTCATACTGGCACCCAAAATGTTGGACATAGGCCAAGCATCACATAAGGGTGTGTCATTTCCCTGTGGTTATCAGTGCTTTGATTAAAAACAAACAAACAAAAAACCAAACCTCGAGATAGTACCTTCTTTCAGGGTGGATTTCTGTAACCAAGCAGGACTCCATGGGGCCTTCCCTGGGACAGGTCTTTCCATATCCTCTGCTTTAGCTCCTCTCAAGTTCCTTGGGCCTTCACAAGTGGCTCAGTGGTAAAGAAGCTGCCTGGCAATGCAGGAGGTGCTGTCCGATCCCTGGGTCAGGAAGAACCCTTGGAGAAGGA
The DNA here is from genome assembly GCA_006410675.1 of Oreotragus oreotragus. NCBI lineage: Eukaryota > Metazoa > Chordata > Mammalia > Artiodactyla > Bovidae > Oreotragus > Oreotragus oreotragus. The sequence continues at coordinate 78,324 of SJYX01006707.1, read as the reverse complement.
AATGGCAACTCACTCCAGTATTCTTGCCTGGAGAATCCCATGGACAAAAGCCTGGTGGGCTACACTCCATAGGGTTGCAGAGTCAGACAGGACTGAACACACATGTTTAAGGCAGAAGCACCTAGATAACAGGATCTGATGCACATTTCCTGAGTTGTTTTGCAGATGTAAAAACCTCCCCCTCTTCAACAAACTGAAGATGTTAAGCACTTGATGACCAGAAACACATAACCCCAGCCCTCTCAGAACCTAAGGATGTCAACCCCTGGGATACCACCCTGCTATACCTCACCATCAGCCAAACAGCGAATTGTGCCATGCTGATCACAGACCCTGCGGATACCTCTCCCTCACTTGTCTTTTAAAAATGCTTTGCCAAAACCTTTCATGGAGCCAGGGGCTTTTTAGGGCAAGAGTTACCTCTCTGTTTGCATGGTCTTGCAATATACCTTTCTGCTAAAAACTCCGATGTTGTGGTTTGTTTGGCCTCATTGTACATTGGGCACACAAACTTGTGCTAACATTTTCAGTTATTTCTGTTAATCGTTTTGATGCTGGGTCATTTGCCTAATTACAAGGGACTGTTAAATACCAATTTGTGAATTATAGGCAAAGCCATTTGAAAGTAAAATAAGAACCTAAGAGAGTTAATGTTATTTTCAAATCTACCTTATTTACAAGGTCATAATTCAAATTGTAAATGAACCCAGTTCATTATTTTTTAACTGAACAAAGATTGCATTTGAAATTCAATCCACATACAGTGTCACTTATTGCTGTAGTTTATAATTTGTACCCAAAAGATCTTACTTTGAAAGACTGTAGACTTCCCAAGGGTGCCAATGTGTCTATGAAATTGAGTTTTGGAGCAGAGTAGCCAAAGGCAAGCGAAAACAGCTGCAAGTATTTTAATGAGATATTTCAGTTTGGAGTTTTACTACAGCAACAGTCAGAAGGGTAAGTTTGCTCTCTGAGTCATTAATATGACTTTTCTGGTTAACATTTGCATTGAAGGAGTTAGATCCCATCATATTAATTCACATGACTTCTCTAATACATGCATAATGCTATGCAAATTACTTTAATTATGAAAGTAGTGGATACTGCATTTTAAAAACCTGTAAGATATTCACATTTTTGTATTTTACAGTTGTTTTTCTGCATTACCAGATAATTTTCATTTAAAAACATGAGCTATTGTTTCAAATAACCCATTGGGTAAAATTAACACAGTATTTCCTTCTTAGTTAAAAAATAACTTAAGTCCAAGTCCATTCCAAGTAATGACTACCAATACTAGAAACAGCTAATTTGATCTTAAAGCATTTCAATGATATTTGAATGTTGTGATGCAGAAAATGGAGCTTGGGACTTCTAGCCACTGAAGCTCAAAATGAAGCAACTTTGGGGAGAAATACAAATAAATGAATGCCCTCAACAATATCTGAACAGGATTCAGAAAACTTCTCTTCATTCTTTCTCAAGCATTAAATTTTTCTTTATAATAAATGCATCCTTTTTTCTTTTTTATTTACTTTTTTAAAAAAACTTTTTATTCTGTATTGTGGTATAGCTGATTAACAAACAATGCTGTGATAATTTCAGGTGAGCACCAAATGGACTCAGCCACACATATACATGTATCCATTCTCCCCCAAACTCCCCTTCCATCCAGGCTGCCACATAACACTGAGCAGAGTTCCATGTGCTATACAGTAGGTCCTTGTTGGTTATCCATTTTAAATACAGTAGTGTGTACATGTCCATCTGAAACTCCCTAACCATCCCCTTCTGCCCATCCTTCCCTCAAGCAACCATAAGTTTGTGCTGTAAGTCTGTGATCCACTGCATTCTTACCTTCATCTACTAAGCCCATACTCAGCTGGGTACTAGATGTGTTAGGAAATACAGCATAAACACAAACTGAGCCCTGTCTAGAAATCCTTTTCAGTTGGTTTTTCTAAATTGCTAGAATTCAGAGATGCAAAGTCAAATGGATATATATTCAATTGAACAAATCTGCATTTAGCTCATGGTAGATCTTGACATTCTCTTCTTACTGAGTTACATTACTATTTGGCATATCTTTAATGTGGCTAAAAAATCAAATTAAGTGCAGTCCATGTTCTCAGGGATCAACAATTAGCAAGCTAATAAACCATTTTCTACTGACATTTCAAATGCACAAGCTAACTGTTTACATGCCAAGCTACGTCTTGATTACGGGTCAGCAAGAACACATAACAAAAAAAATGGGACTGCCATTGTATGCTTGAATTTCACAAGTTTCACCTTTCATATCAGTGAGATAAACTGAATTGGTATTTTCATATTGAAACATCAGATAACACATGGAGCACACGGTTTCATTTGAACATACAGCATGAGAACTACTTGGACTTTGGATGGAAGGAAACTTTATGTATATCTTAACTGTACTATCTACTTCAGGCAATGGCTAGTCCTTGGATGTAGTACGTGTACCTGTTCCACAGTTGTACTATTTAACTTCGGATAATACAGTATTTTGAATTTCACTTGTTATTTTGAATTATAGAAAGAAATGGAAGCAGCAAGTAAATTTAGATTTATCACTAACAGCACTTCTTTCATCAATGTATTACTAAAGATGATTTGGTGATTATGCATGGACCAGGCCTAATCCCGTTTTTCGAAAAAAAGACTGGTTTAAAATTGGCAAAGGAGTGTGACAAGGCTGTATATTGTCCCTCTGCTTATTTAACTTATATGCAGAGAACATCATTTGAAATGCTGGGCTGGATGAAGCACAAGCTGGAATCAAGATTGCCAGGAGAAATATCAATAACCCTGGATACACAGATGACGCCACCCTTATGGCAGAAAGCGAAGAGGAATTAAAGAGCCTCTTGAGGAAAGTGAAAGAGGAGAGTGAAAAAGCTGGCTTAAAACTCAACATTCAAAAAACTAAGATCATGGCATCCAGTCCCATCACTTCATTGCAAATAGATGGGGAAACAGTGGAAACGGTGACAGACTTTATTTTGGAGGGCTCCAAAATCACTGCAGATGGTGACTGAATCCATGAAATTAAAAGACGCTCCTTGGAAGAAAAGTAATGACAAACCTAGACAGTGTATTAAAGCAGAGACATTATTTTTCCTTCAAAGGTCTGTCTAGTCAAAGCTATGGTTTTTCCAGTGGTCATGTATGGACATAAGAGTTGGACTATAAAGAAAACTGAGTGCCAAAGAATTGATGCTTTTGAACTGTGGTGCTGGAAAAGACTCTTGAGAGGCTCTTGGACAGCAGAGATCAAACCAGTTAATCCTAAAAGAAATCAACCTTGAATATTCATTGGAAGGACTGATGCTAAAGCTCCAATACTTTGGTCACCTGATGTGAAGAGCTGACTTACTGGAAAAGACCCTGATGCTGGGAAAGATGGAAGGTAGGAAGAGAAGGGGACGACAGAGGATGAGATGGTTGGATGGCATCACTGACTCAATGGACATAGGTTTGAACAAACTCTGGGAGATGGTGAAGACAGGGAAACTTGGCATGCTGTAGTCCATGGGGTCGCAGAGAGTCAGACACAACTGAACAACAAAGGCTTCATCCCAAGAAGCATGGTGGTCAGTAAAATTAAGCTTTCAATTCTGCTGGGGTTACAAAAATAAAATTAAATCAACTGGGTCTTAATTACCACATCTAAGACTCTATGAAGATCAATAACCAAAGAAATGTCACACATTTTTAGCTAATTCACGCTAGAGTTGTTGATGAATAATAATGAAATATTAAGCTCAAATATCATTTACAGTATGACCTAGCACAAAGGTATAAAGTACTATAAATTTTAGTTACTAGAAGATACCAGTGGTGAAGATATTTAGGGCAGGAAATCATTTCAAATAACATATTTATATATGTTTAAGTAACAGATTGCCTGAAATTGTATGTAAAGGAATATTTGTTAATTGAAAACATTCAAAGCTAGGAAGGAGAAATCCGTATTTAACATTTCACTGCCAAGATCCAATCACTTAACATAATTGTTAAACTCTGCAATGTTATGTGTTTATGTAGATGATTGCTAAATATATAGAAAATATATTTCTTTTTATTCTGCTTTTTCTTTCCCTTCTCTGTCATCTAGGTGAATGAGAATGACACATGCCCCATATATGTAAAAATGATTTTTTTTCTCTTCTCCAAAATTAGTTTCTAAGGTATTTTTCAGTTTCAAGTCATATAAGAGGTAGAAAGGAAACAATGCAGAATTTTATTTTCAATTTTTCCCAGTCTTGTGGAGAAGCACCACTTTATCTTTCACAAATAAAAGGCAATAAGAAAAATGACTTATGTTTATCATTACAATTTTCCAGCTGCTATAAAAGAAACATTTTTCCCCAGATAAAGGGTGTACACATACTTGTATACACACACACTGAATTGTAACTCTGACTTCCATTCAGGACAATAGTTCAATATAGCTGAACAAAATATTCACAATGAAAGTCCCTCAGCAGATTCAGAATACTAAGCCACTATGGACTTAGCTACGGTTCATTCATCTTTCAGGGAAGCACAAGAGCAAAAGATAAATCAGGAGCCATTAAAGACCATCAAGTTTCATTTTTTTTTAAACTTCAAAATGACACCAAATTTTAAAATGACATGTTCAATGGCATCCAAATCCCCAGTTGACGAGTGGATTTATTATTTGGTCATTTGCTACAGGTGAAGAAACTGAGGCACTGAGACTATGAACCAGGTCAAAGGGCTTGAGACACGCCAACTCCTGACTTCAAGGTTAGTGCTATTTCCTCCAGGATCATGGAAGAGATGACCAAAACTTAGGAACTGAAGCTGAGAGGAGAATGAATGGCTTTTAAATAGTACTGGAGCATATATTAATGCCTTTTGCAGAAATAGGAAGATCATGTTGGGATTAAAATTATGGTTTTAAAGGCTGAAATGCTCCCTGTAAGATGAGGGACGGGGGTATGAGGGAGGTAAAAAAAGGCCAAAATCAAATTTGGCAACATCTCTGTGTGTTGAAATAGTCTCTTGTAATGTGAAGTAAATAAAACAGAAAATAGAAAGACCTTGATCATCCTTGGCCTGTTATCTGAAATGAGTTCATTACTAGTTATCATTTACACAAATTAATTCACATCCCTAACTTTTCTGGATAATGAAGGTGATTCCACACTTACTACACTTTTGCAGAGATCTGGCAACACAAAGAATGTAGCTTTATGCCACTTTCCATTAAGAAGGCGATTATGAACTTTGTACATCCCTTTCCATATGTCTTCTTTTAAAAGTTAACCTTAGCCTTGTACATGTTGTTTTGTTTATTGTCCTTGTGCCTGGTTTTAATCTTAAATAAAGGGACAAGAAATGCTACCTTTTTTCCTCCAAAATGGGAAAAATCTGAAAAGCCACTTCAACAAACCCAAATACTGCAATAGTTTCATTCCACTTCAACTAACCTCTACTTGTTAGGCGCTTTGATTTGAGCTAACAAGGTTATCAGACTGTCTGTCTATTGTCCTGCTATGACTTCCTTGGCTGGGTTCCTGCGGTAAACAGTGCGGATGTGATGTTTTGTTCAGGCGGCAGCACAAGAGGGAGGGGGAGGAGGAGGGTCTAGGGAGACGGGCAGGGTCACCCAGCTGTCAAGGCCTTCCCAGTGGTGAAGCTGTAGCAACTGCTACCTCCGGTCAACTCTAATCAGAGCTTCAGTGTACTAACCTTAGAGCCAGGTCCAACTCTGGCAGCCTGGAAACGGGGACTGAAACTGTATGCTTCATTCTTTTGAAGTGAATGCAGACAGCAGGCAGGAGAGGAAATAGAATGAAAGAGCGTGACGAAGAAGGAGCAAGAAAAACACTGAATCTGGTCAAGGCAAAGGGAGCTCAGGCCTCAACTCAGCACTGACCTATTTTTCTATTAATTCCCTACTCACACACTCACCCACCACATTGCTCTAGATAAATCCTTCAAGGGATGAAGGAGATTGTGTTTAGCAAAGGTGGTTTAATAGAACATTGCATGAAACCTTAAATAATTAGCTAATGAAAAAATTTAAAAATGTATTTGTCCAAATCTCCCCAAGGTTCTTGGTTGTCCTATTGTATCCTGGTTGCCTTTGTCAGAAGTGAAGTCTTGGCAGTATGAATAAAACAGGTGGTTGAGTAGAAGCAAAGTGCTTTAGACACCTCTTTAAGCATCAGTGTCTGATTTTACTAACAGTCTTAAGTGACCATACATGATGTGTCACTTTCCTATAGCTTCTATAACAACTTGCTATGAAACTTTGCAGCTTAAATCAACATAAGTTTATTTTCTTACAATTCTGGAGGTCAGAAGTCCAGACTGGGTCTCACCAGACTAAAATCAAGGTGTCGGCAGGGCTGTGCTTCTTCTGGAGGTCCCAGGGAAGAAACTGATTTCATGCTTTTTCCAGACTCCAGAGGCTGCCTGTATTTCTTAGCTGATGGTGCCCTTCCATCTTTAAAGTCAGAAAGGTTCAGTGGATTTTTTTATGTTGCCATCCTTTTGGCATCCTTCCTACTTCCCACTTTCACATTTCACTGGTCCTTGTGATTACATTGGGTCCACCTATGAATCCAGGATAATCTCTTTATCTTAAAGTCTGATGGTTGTAAACCTTAATTCCACCTGTAACCTTAATTATCTGCTGTCAAGTAACATAATGGGCTCCTGGTAGCTCAGCTGGTAAAGAATCTGCCTATAATGCAGGAAGATCCCAGTTTGATTCCTAGGTCAGGAAGTTCCCCTGGAGAAGGGAGAGGCTACCCATTACAGTATTCTTGGGCTTCCCTGGTGGCTCAAACAGTGAAGAATCCACCTGCAATGTGGGAGACCTGGGTTCAATCCCTGGGTCGTGAAGATCCCCTGGAGGAGGGCGTGGTGACCCACTCTAGTATTCTTGCCTGAAGAATCAATCCCATGGACAGAGGAGCCTGGTGGGCTGCAGCCCATGGGGTCTCAAAGAGTCAGACATTGACTGAGTGACTAAGCACTGCACAGTACATGTAATATAACATATTCACAGATTCTAGGGATTCAGATGTAGACATCTTTGGGAGGTGGTCAGTATTTTCCTTACCATTCATGATATTTACAGAATTAAGAAGTAATGAGTACTATTAGGCAATTTGTATAGGATAAATATTAATTTAATTAATGCTATGAAACAAACCTCCTAGAGCAGATGTGGACAAATCAAATTAGGTCATTTTCAAACATTCATGTATATTATTCCAGACATTCTCACATTATCACCTGTCTGGTTCTTTAGGATTCTCATAAGATGCAGTTTTCATACAACTAGTGGACTACTGTTAAGTTCAACTATGTCAGTTGTTTATCATGCTAAATAGCTATTGGTAAGGAAGAAGTCACTTACAGAAACCAGTTTCAAATTTGAAAGAGAGTCTACTGTGTACCACTGAACTGCTTGGTGTGGGGCATGTGATATAATCATGGCAAACACACAGATGCCCTCACAGGACTGATGTGTCTATTCACGACTAGAAAGGTAAGCCCCTGTTGAAACCTATGTTACTTTAATCTTTATTCAAAATATCTAAGATGGAAGAGGCAGCCTTTTGTCCAAAGGCAGTCTTCTTTCTAGGACATACTGTATAATCAAAGGGTTTGGTTATACAACCAAGGTGCTTGATTCTTATTTTATTCCATCAACTATTTCAAAGCATAGTGGAGTTTATCTACTTATTGAATTGTTGGTACAAAATTTTACCTCAGATTAATTAAAGACTAAATTCCAATGCAATATGTTTATCTTCATTTTTGAGATAGCTCACTAAAACTGTCATTCAGAAATAGATTTATGCTGACAATTTTGAGGTAGAAGCTTCTGCCTGGACTAGAGTGATAGACGCCTAAGAAACAATCCTGATTCTTGTCTCATAGCCTTCCAACTTCTCTTCTATGCTGAGTGACTTAGCAAAATACAACTTTTTAGCACAATAGACATCTGCATGACCTGGTCCTTGCCAGGAATTTCTCTGTAGACATATTTCCCACCACTTCTCACTTCACACGTGATGCTTCCTAAGTTCATATCAGATTTCCTATAACTCTCTATACAAGTCAAGTCATGCTGTTTTTTCATTTGGCCCATCCTCTGGACAGATATGACAGCTTTACTTAGGTATGACTTCTTTTTTCTTTTTTCCATCTTTTTCTTAGGTATGGCTGCTTCTTAAAAAAATTCCCCTAACTCCACACAACCCATCTTGGGTGGTAGTGCCCCTCATCCTCTGTAGTGTTTATCCCCCTCTTCACTTCCTGAATGATGTCTCAATCTCTTGTTTTCCCAACAATTAGGGAGGAAGTCTACAAGGTATTTAAAACATCAGGAATGATTTACACGGGAAACTCTATATTCTCCATCAGAGTAACACACAATAAAAGAGATTTGGCAAATGGACCTGAGCTATAACTGTGCAGTCTGACCTTCACTCTCAAAGGGACCAGAGAGATCATGCCTGTTTTCCTGACATCAGCAAGGTCAGGGATCCAATCTTTAGATTTTTAGCTTGTACTTTCTCTTTAAGATTGTTGTGTGATTTTTCACAAAAACAGACATATGGATCAATGGAACAGAATAGAGGGCCCAGAAACAAATCCACACACCTATGGTCAATTAATCTTAAACAAAGGAGGCAAGAATATATAATGGAAAAAAGACAGTCTCTTTAGCAAGGGTTATTGAGAAAGCTGGACAGTTGCATGTAAATTAATGAAGTGAGAATACACCCCCACAACATACACAAAAATAAACCTCAAATGGCATAAAGACCTAATATAAGACATGATTCATAAAACTCCTAGAAGAGAATACAGGCAAAACATTCTCTGATATAAATCACACCAATGTTTTCTTAGGTCAGTCTCCCAAGGCAATAGAAATAAAAGCAAAAATAAACAAATAAAACCTAATCAAATTTACAGGCTTTTGTCCAGCAAAGGAAACCATTAACAAAATGAAATAACCACCTATGGATTAGAAGAAAATATCTGCAAATGATGCAACCAATAAGGGCTTAATTTCCAAGATATACAGAACAACAAAAAACAAACAGCTGAATCCAAAAATGGGCAGAAGACCTAAATAGACATTTCTCCAGAAGACCTACAGGCACATGAAAAGATACTCAAAACTGCTCATTATTAGAGAAACGCAAATCAAAACAACAGTGAGGTACCACCTCACATTGGTCAGAATGGTCATCATTAAATACTCTACAAATAATAAATGATGGAGAGGGTGTGGAGAGAAGGGAACCCTCCTATACTGTAGTTGGAAATGTAACTTTGTGCAGCCACTATGGAGAACAGTAGGGAGGTTCCTCAAAACAACTAAAAATAGAATTACCATATGATCCAGCAATTTCACTCTTGGGCATATATCTGGACAAAACTTAATTCAGAAAGATACATGCATCCATGTGCTAACAGTAGCACTATTCACAATAGTTAAGACATGAAAGCAACCTGAATATCCTCCAAAGATGAATGGATAAAGATGCAGTACATACATCCAATGGAATACTACTCAGCCATAAAAAAGAATGAAATAATGCCATTTACAGCAACATGGATGCAACTAGAGATTATCATACTCAGTGAAATAGAAAGAAAAAGACAAATATCACACAATATCACCTGTATGCAGAATCTAAAACATGACACAAAAAAACTTATCTATGAAATGGACTCAGAGACATAGAATTTTGGTTGCCAAGGGTTAAGGGGAAGTCAGGGGAGGATGCAGTGTGAGCTTGGGGTTAACAGATGCAAACTAGTGTATATATATGTGTGTGTGTGTGTGTGTGTGTGTGTGTGTGTGTATATATAGAGAGAGAGAGTAGAGAGAGAGAGAGAATGGATAAGCAACAAAGTCCTACTGTGTAGCATAGGGAACTATATCCAATATCTTGTACTAAACCATAAGGGAAAATAATATGAAAAAGAATGTATATATGTATAACTGAATCAGTTTGCTGTACAGCAGAAATTGATACACCATTGTAAATCAACTATACTTTAATGAAATAAAATTTAAAAATATAAAGTATGACCTGGACAAAAAGAAAAACAGACTGTTGTATGCTTTTATTATCGTTGAACTCTATCCTTCAATTTTCAAGTGGGTTCTGCTATATTACCACTGGGTCAACAGATTCATCTTCATAGTCAATTAATAATTGGGGTTCTATCTGCTTCTCAGCCTTAATTTTTTTTAAGTTGACAATACTAATCATAGACTTGCTGACAAGGTGTAAGTAGGAGTTTCCAAATTCTTCTATCTAAACTCACCTCTTTCATTAAACAGTATGTTCAACTAGAGAAAAATCCCTGGAACAGATTTTCTGTCTTGGATTTTCCCCATGGCGATTAACATGAATCATATAATGAGCCTGCCTTTATAGGATCACGAAGCTACTAGCTAAATTAGATGCTAATTTAAGTGCTTGTGTGAAGGTTGGGACTGAGTGGAAAATGGAGAATCTGGATATGTAACTGCTGATAACTGATAAAAGCCATAGTTGCTCTTAGCTTCATTAAAATTCTCTCTTTTGGCTAAATGTACACTCCCACACTTGCTGAGGCCAACTGACAGAATTTCTATCTCGTGGCCACAGAGAACACACAGTTCTTCCAGTAACTAAGGTACTGGAGAGAGTACTAATTCAATTCCATCAGTATGCAATATTGTGGGACAAAATTAGACCAGGATCTTCTCTTTTCCACTTTCTAAGCCAAGCAGTGGAAAGAACAACTATATATAAGTGCATGTGTGTGTATGTAAATTCTATTTTGCAAAGGCACATCTGATGTAAGAGAATCTGAAAGAGATCTAACAAGAACTGCAATCCAAATAATGGTTATTTTTTAAAGACTTTTTTGACGTAGACCATTTTTAAAGTCTCTATTGAACTTGTTACATTATTGATTTTGTTTTATCTTTTGGTTTTTTGGTCATGCATCATGTGGGATCTTAGTTCCCCAACCAGGGATCAAACCTGCACCTCCTGCTCTGGAAGGTGGTCTTAACCACTGGACTACCAAGGAAGTCTCCAAATAACAGGCTTTAATTACATAATAATAGGAAATGAAATAATGAAAACTGATTTCTGAAAACTTATTTGTGTTAGTGGTGGTATACAGAAAAATATCTTGTGCTGAAAGAAATTAGTAAAAAAAAAGTACAGGAAGGTGAAACCATTTTTAAGAAACTGAATTTCATAGAATTTTTCCTCAAGCTTAGATGTGTGTGAAAATAAAGGTTGTAGGAAATCTCCTCAATTATTAAAAGCATGATTCATTTTTGTTCATTCAAATGTATTTTGTCTGCTGCAACCATATGAGGAATTTTATAGTCTTGCAACATACTCATGAATAATGGGAACATTTCACCTAAATTCAAAATAGAAGTTTTTATTTAATGGAAGCATTAAATTCTGTGGGACAGCTGAATGTTACTAAGCCTTTTTTTAGCCCTTGGCAGTGAAAAAGGATATCTTTAGAAGGATTGAAATGGTCACTATGGACCTAAGAGATGTCTCTTTTACACAAACCTGGGATTCAACTTCAGTCATCCTGGGAAAATTTAAAGACTTTAAATTCAAAATAGAAGTTTTTATTTAATGGAAGCATTAAATTCTGTGGGACAGCTGAATGTTACTAAGCCTTTTTTTAGCCCTTGGCAGTGAAAAAGGATATCTTTAGAAGGATTGAAATGGTCACTATGGACCTAAGAGATGTCTCTTTTACACAAACCTGGGATTCAACTTCAGTCATCCTGGGAAAATTTAAAGACTTTTCCCCTCTTTACAGAATGGACTATGGAGAGCAGGTTGAGGAAAGGAATTTTGAATACTAAGAATGAACTTCATGCAATATAATCATAGCCGTTTAATAGAAAGGTCACTAGGCAAATTTCCAATCACTTCAATGAAAATCAACCATAATAAAATACAGCAGAGTCCAGCTTTTCTGGTATCCTATCAACTAGAAATTCCCACTCATGGGTTCTCCTACACAGACCACTGAAACCAATGTTCTCATTAGTAACCCTCAGGCCCTGAAACATTCTGGAAGCTTTCCCAAATTATCAAAGAAAGATGGAATGACTTCAGCATCATTTGGAGGCTAAACATATTTTGCAGTATTTAAATGCTTTTAAAATTGAGGATTCAAGCATGCACAAAAATATAGTACCTTCAATTCCACATATTATTTGATGAATGAGAAATATAATTTTTAAGTCATATACAGATTTGATACAGAAGTTCCTCTTGGCATTTAATATACATTTACTGAGCACCTACAATATGCTAGAACGTATACTAGGTTAGGTAAAAGCTAACAAGAGAAGAGTTCAAGGCCCTTCAGACCTTTAACATCTGGTGAGAAAGAAAGATATGTACACAGGGAACTGCAATAAAGCATATTTTTAAAAACATGCATGAAGATATGTGTAAACCACTGCTGCAGAATCTCAGAAATGAATAAAGAAAAATTTAAAATATCACTGATCAGTATAGCCAATGGTCGTTAACATTGCAATATTTGATATATGTGATGAGAAGAACACTATGACATCCACCCCAGTGGTTCAGTTTTGCCCTGACACATAGGCTAATATAATCCTTAGGATTTATAATTTAACATCTGATATTTAATAAGTGTTAGCTCCGTGAAAGGAGGGACTAAATGTTTTAACATGGGGACACCTGTAGTTTAATCATATCCAATTTCCAAAGCTGATTTTCTGATTGTTTATCTACATAGGTATTCTCTTTCTCTGTGAACCAGTGAACCCTTCCAGAGCTGTTATCTGCTTAGAAGAGGCCAGTATTTCCAGGTGGAGAAGGACCATCTTCAGTCATTGGCAAAGAGGACCTATGTGCCCCTTTTAGAATGTTACTATGCACACTCCAAGAGCATCTCTTAGTTAACTCTATATACTTGACATCTGACATATCATACTTACATAGTCATATTTCTTATGACTTATCATACTCATATTTCTTATGAGTTCTTGATTTTGCTGTACTTTAGACGAATAACTGGAAATGAATAAGGGTTTAAGTAGGTATAGAACATTTTAATACCTGAGCTATAGCTACATTCTAATTTTAGCTTTTCACTAAAATGTCTTTAATTTGTCAACTGATAGTTTTTTTCCCAATAAAAATCCTTATTAGCTGTCAGGAATTTCCTGGTAGTCTGGTTCATGGAAAGAAGGTTCCTCTTTCATTGCCAACAGATATGTTATACAGTCTATCACAATTTTCATTAGATGCCTATTCAAAATAGTGATGGATAATATTATGTCTCAGATTATTTCAACTATATCATATTCATCGGTAAGCTGGTTATTCCCTGTTGGCCCACAGATACATACTCTGCCTTTTCTGACCTATTATGGCCCCCAGAATCTGACTGCTGTGAGTGCAAATGAATTTCCTAGACTCCTTTAATGGATGGCTTTAGGCTGGTTTTACCAATGGGTGTCATCAGCAGATCAGAGATGGGGAGAAGAAAAAGAACAAGATCATAATTTTACTTTTTTGCAGGGATGCTTTGGTTCTAGCAGTACTGTATCCCTCTGCATCTGTTTGGCCAGATCTCTTCCTAATTCCAGTCCTTTTGGGTTCTGTTTCCTTCTCTTACCCCTTCAGCCCTAGAAGTGGTAATGGCTTTCTACTGTTGCTATCTTCTGGTGCCTCATCATGCCTAATTTCCTCCCTTGACTCTGTATTAAAATATCTTAACTTTGGGACTTCCCTGGTGGTCAGTGGCTAAGCCTCCCCACTCCCAGGGCAGAGGCCCAGGTTTGATCCCTGGTCAGGGAACAAGATCCTACATACCATAACTAAGAGTTCACATGCCACAGCTAAGACTCAGTATAGTCAAATAAATAAATAAATACTTTTAAAAAATCTCTTAATTTTGAATCTTGTGGGGGTAAATTATATTTCCTACTGGGATCCTGAATAATAAAACTTTAAAAAATGTTACAATCCCTAGGAAGAAAATATTAGGCTTTTGTAAGAATCTTGTTTTCTACAAAATAGAACAAAACTTTAACATGATTGTTTAGTATTCAAACACAAGTTATAATAAGTAAGATTAATAACCATAAACAAAATGAACAGACAACCACAAAATGGGGGAAATATTTGCAAACAATGCAACTGACAAGGGCTTAATTTCCAAAATGTACAAAGCTCATACAGCTCAACAACAACAACAAAACAACCCAATGCAAAAATGGGCAGAAGACCCAAACAAACATTTCTCCAAAGAAGACCAACAGGCCCATGAAAAGATGCTGAAGACTGTTCATTATTAGAGAAATGGAAATCAAAACTACAATAAAGTATCATCTCACACTGGTCAGAATGGACATAGCTATAAACTCTACAAATAACAAATGATGGAAAGGGTGTGGGGAAAAGGGCTCTTACACTGTTGGTGGGAATGTAAGTTGGTGCCACCACTGTGGAAAACAGTATAGAGGTACCTATGAAAACTAAAAACAGAGTTACCATATGACCGAGCAATCTCACTCCTGGGCATATATCTAGGTGAAACTATAATGCAAAAAAGCACTCGCACTCTTATGGTCACAGCAGCACTCTGCACAATAGCCAAGATGTGGAAACAACCTAAAAGTCTATCAACAGAGGATGTGGTGCATATATACAATGGAATACTGCTCAACCATAAAAGAGAATGAAATAATGCCATTTGCAGCAACACGGATGCAACTAGAGGTTATCATGCTAAGTGAAGTAAGTCAGAGAAAGACAAATGCCATATGCTATCATTTAACTATGCAATCTAAAATATGACAAAAATGAACCTATCTATGAAACAGAAATGGAATCATGAACATAAAGAACAGACTAGTAGTTGCCAAGGAGGGGGTTGGGAGAGAGATGGTGTAAGAAGTTGGGGTTAGCAGATGTAAGCTTTCATATATAGAATGCATAAACAATAAAGTTCTACTGTATAGCAAAGTATATATAGTATCCTATGATAAGAATATTTTAAAAGAATATATATATATATGTGTATAACTGAATCACTTTGCTGTATGCAGTAATTAACACAACACTGTAAATCAACTTAAAAAATTTAAAAAATGAACCACCACAACAGATTAATAGATAAAGGTGTGATAAATACACACAATGGAGTATCATTCAGCCATAAAAAGAATGAAATAATACCATTTGCAGCAACATGGATAGCCCTAGTGATTATCATACTAAGTGAAGTAAGACAGAGAGAGAAAAATAAATATATGATATTGCTTATAGGCAGAATCTAAGAAACAAAGATACAAATGAACTTATTTATTTATAAAACAGTAAGAGACTCACAGACATAGAAAACAAACTTCTGGTTACCAAGGGGAAAGGGGCAGGGATATATTAGGTGGTTGGGATTAACATATACACACTACTATATATAAAATCACCAACAAGACCTACTATATAGCACAGGGAATTATATCCAATATTTTGTAATAACCTGTAAGGAAAAATAACATAAAAAATAATATATACAAATATGCTGCTTCTTAGTCACTCAGTTGTGTCTGACTCTCTGTAGTCCCATGGACTATAGCCCGCCAGGCTCTTCTGTCCATGGAATTTTCCAGGCAAGAATACTGGAGCAGATTGCCATTTCCTTCTCCAGGGGACCTCCCTGATCCAGGGATCAAATCAGTGTCTTCTTGTATCTCCTGCATTGTCAGGTGTATTCTTTACCACTATGCCACCTGGGAAGCTATATACACACACATGTAAAACTGAATCACTGTGTTGTACACATGAAACTAACATTGTGTATAACTGAATCACTTTGCTGTATGCAGTAATTAACACAACACTGTAAATCAACTTAAAAAATTTAAAAAATGAACCACCGCAACAGATTAATGGATAAAGGTGTGATAAATACACACAATGGAGTATCATTCAGCCATAAAAAGAATGAAATAATACCATTTGCAGCAACATGGATAGCCCTAGTGATTATCATACTAAGTGAAGTAAGACAGAGAGAGAAAAATAAATATATGATATTGCTTATAGGCAGAATCTAAGAAACAAAGATACAAATGAACTTATTTATTTATAAAACAGTAAGAGACTCACAGACATAGAAAACAAACTTCTGGTTACCAAGGGGAAAGGGGCAGGGATATATTAGGTGGTTGGGATTAACATATACACACTACTATATATAAAATCACCAACAAGACCTACTATATAGCACAGGGAATTATATCCAATATTTTGTAATAACCTGTAAGGAAAAATAACATAAAAAATAATATATACAAATATGCTGCTTCTTAGTCACTCAGTTGTGTCTGACTCTCTGTAGTCCCATGGACTATAGCCCGCCAGGCTCTTCTGTCCATGGAATTTTCCAGGCAAGAATACTGGAGCAGATTGCCATTTCCTTCTCCAGGGGACCTCCCTGATCCAGGGATCAAATCAGTGTCTTCTGGTATCTCCTGCATTGTCAGGTGTATTCTTTACCACTATGCCACCTGGGAAGCTATATACACACACATGTAAAACTGAATCACTGTGTTGTACACATGAAACTAACATATTGCAAATCTACTTAAAAAAACAAACACACAACAATGAACCTCTAGGAGACTCTGGAAGTCACAAGCAGTCAGACTTGTTCTCTTGGAATTTTTTTATAGACTTCATTCGAGTCTTGGTACATTTAGTCTCATCTATGCCTTTAAATACACACTGATGTCAGAGGCAAGGAAGTAAATTAGACATGGAAGTAATGTCATTTCTCTGCTCAGTACTTTTCAAGGACTGCCCATCATTCCCAGTACATACACAATCCTTCAGGAAGTGCTTGCTACCTACATGGCCAGTATTATCTCTAGACACTTCCTCTGACACACTCAGCGGAACCACTTAGGGTTTTCTGAGCATTCTCTACTTCCCTCTACAACTGGAATGCTCATCATATTTATTGTTGTTCAGTCACTCAGTCGTGTTCGATTCTTTGTGACCTCATGGACTGCAGCACGCCAGGTTTCCCTGTCCTTCATCATCTCCCGGAGCTTGTTCAAAGTCCATTGAATTGGTGATGCCATCCAACCATCTCATCCTCTGTCATCCCCTCCTCCTGCCTTCAATCTTTCCCAGCATCAGTATTTTCCAATGAGTCAGCTCTTCATATCAGGTGGCCAAGGTATTAGAACTTTGGTTTCAGCACCAGTCCTTCCAATGAATATTCAGGGTTAATTTCCTTTAGGATTGACTGGTTTGATCTCCTTGCAGCCAAGGGACTCTCAAGAGTCTTCTCCAACACCATGGTTCAAAAGCATTAATTGTTTGGCGCTCAGCCTTCTTTATGGTCCAACTCTCACATACGTACATGCCTACTAGAAAAACCATAGCTTTGACCTTTGCTGCCTAATTCCCTAAGATGTTTTTCCTGATCTCTCAGGGCAAACTTAAGAGTTCCTTTTCTGATGCTTACATAGTTATTTATAGACTCTTCATTACAATATTTATTTTAGGTTACTGTAACTGTCAGTTTATTTGCCTGTCCTTCCACAAGACTATAAGATTCTTAAGGGACTTTATATTAGTTTGTCATTGAATTTCCACACCTAGTACTGTCTTGCACTCACTGAAATCTAATTAATCAGTGATTCTGAATTTTGGCTGCATATTACAATCACCCGGGGGAATCTTTGAAAAATCTCTATGCCCAGGCCTTACTTCATCCAGCTGAATGAGAATCCATGGGGATGGGGTCACCACATTAGCACTTTTAAAATTCCCCAGGTGATTCCAATGTGCAGCTGATTGAGAACTATGCTAAATGGCTGTTGAATGAATGAGTCAGTAAATGTTAATGGAATTTTAGAACAAAGAAAGGAATACACTGGAATGTTAACAATTAGTTTCTCTAGTTAATGGGATAATTTGCTAGCTTTGCATTTTTTATTTTTTTAGACTTCCTACAAAGAATATAAATCATTTTCTTACTAGAAAAAAATTTACTGTTGACTTTATTAAGCACCATAAAACCCAAATGTTTCATAAATCATGATATTTAGGGATTAAGACAGAGATTTTACTTATAAACCTTAATCCCATCACCTGATGTGCATCTGTGTGCTCAAGAGGTTAAAAGGATAAGTTCATGCAGTCAGTGACCTAGTGTTGCTCCATCCTTTATATTTACTGTTCAGTTCCATTAATTCTTCAAAAAGAAAATTATTCCAGAAATGAAGAGACAGTTCTAAGTAATGAATATTATCTCATTGCTTTCACATTTTATTTTACTAACAGTAAATGGTAAGCAGATGTCCTTTGCTACACAGGACTGTGGGATTTGCCTTCCTCAGCGATCAATGCAAAGAAATAGAGGAAAACAACAGAATAGGAAAGACTAGAGATCTCTTCAAGAAAATTAGAGATATCAAGGGAACATTTCATGCAAAGATGGGCTCGATAAAGGACAGAAATGGTATGGACCTAACAGAAGCAGAAGATATTAAGAAGAGGTGGCAAGAATACATGAAAGAACTGTNAAGAAACAGAGGAAACAACAGAATAGGAAAGATTAGAGATCTCTTCAAGAAAATTAGAGATATCAAGGGAACATTTCATGCAAAGATAGGCTCGATAAAGGACAGAAATGGTATGGACCTAACAGAAGCAGAAGATATTAAGAAGAGGTGGCAAGAATACACAGAAAAACTGTACAAAAAAGATCTTCACGACCCAGATAATCACGATGGTGTGATCACTCACCTAAAGCCAGACATCATGAAATGTGAAGTCAAGTGGGCCTTAGAAAGCATCACTATGAACCAAGCTAGTGGAGGTGATAGAATTCCAGTTGAACTATGAGAAACGCTGGGCTGGAAGAAGCACAAGCTGGAGTCAAGATGGCCAGGAGAAATATCAATAACCTCAGATATGCAGATGACACCACCCTTATGGCAGAAAATGAAGAGGAACTAAAAAGCCTCTTGATGAAAGTGAAGGTGAAGGTGAAGTTGCTCAGTCGTGTCCGACTCTTTGTGACCCCGTGGACTGTAACCTATTAGGCTTCTCCGTCCATGGGATTCTCCAGGCAAGAATACTGGAGTGGATTGCCATTTCCTTCTCCAGGGGATCTTCCCGACCCAGGGATTGAACCCGGGTCTCCCGCATTGGAGGCAGATGCTTTAACTGCTGAGCCACCAGGGAAGCCCTGATGAAAGTGAAAGAGGAGAGTAGAAAGTTGGCTTAAAGCTCAACATTCAGAAAACAAAGATCATGGCATCCGGTCCCATCACTTCATGGGAAATAGATGGGGAAACAGTGGAAACAATGGTTGACTTTATTTTGGGGGGCTCCAAAATCACTGCAGATGGTGATTGCAGCCATGAAATTAAAAGATGCTTACTCCTTGGAAGGAAAGTTATGACCAACCTAGGTAGCATATTCAAAAGCAGAGACATTACTTTTCCAACTAAGGTCCAACTAGTCAGGCTATGGTTTTTCCTATGGTCATGTATGGATGTGAGAGTTGGACTGTGAAGAAGGCTGAGCGCTGAAGAATTGATGCTTTTGAACTGTGGTGTTGGAAGAAGACTCTTGAGAGTCCCTTGGACTGCAAAGAGATCCAACCAGTCCATTCTGAAGGAGATCAGCCCCAGGTGTTCTTTGGAAGGACTGATGCTAAAGCTGAAACTCCAATACTTTGGCCACCTCATGCGAAAAGTTGACTCATTGAAAAAGACTCTGATGCTGGGAGGGATTAGGGGCAGAAGGAGAAGGGGACGACCAAGGATGAGATGGTTGGATGGCATCACGGACTCGATGCACATGGGTTTGAGTGAACTCTGGGAGTTGGTGATGGACAGGGAGGCCTGGCATGCTGCAATTCATGGGGTCGCAAAGAGTCAGACACAACTGAGCGACTAAACTGAACTGAAAATCATGGGAATGCAGAGGTGAAAGGTATTCTGGACTTCTCTGCAAAATTCTGAAAGTAGTTAGAACTATGACCCTATCTTATTCCAAAGTTCCAAATAGGCCAGTCTTTCATGGTGTTGGCGTCCCAGAAACAACCTAGAAACCAAATGTTAGTCACGAGTATTTCAAGTCTATACTTGGTATTTTAAAGAAGTACCAATAATAGAAGACATTTTTTTGTTTTTTAATTGGGCAAGTTGTTTTTGTCTATTTATTCGGCTGCAGTGCGTCTTTGTTTCAGCACGCGGGATCTTTGCTCTTTCATTAGTTGTGGCAGACGAAGTCTTAGTTGTGGCCTGTGGAATCAGGTTTCCAGACCAGAGATGGAACCCAGGGCATCCTGCGTTGGGAGTGCAGAGTCTTAGACACTGGACCACCTCCAGGGAAGTCCCTGCAGGACATCTTTATTGCAAAGGACACTTTACAATAATTCCTCTCTCCAGATCATTGCTGTTATTATCATCTTTCACTGAGATGGCAGCTGCTCCTGCTAAACTTTCTTTTCTATACTTCCATCCAAACTCTTCTATCCAGACTCTTCAACTCTCTCTATTGCCCAGCTCACACGGCTGCTCTGTTTCTCTTTCTGACCTTCTGGGGATCCCGTCCTGGCTCTTTTTTATGCATATTGTTTTATCCTCTCTGACTTCTATGAGTATTTTCAATTGCTGGCCTACTATCCAGATTCTTCTCAAGAAAGGGATCTTGGGGATCTTCTCAGACAGCAAGAATCACGTTCCCTTAGAATCTAGAGGGAGAATAGGCAATTGCGAACAGTTATATATTAACGTTAGTTTTTGCTCTTCTTACATGGGAACAGTGTGAATTGCTTTGTGAAGGGCCACCTCTCAACAGAATCCCAGGTGCTTGGGAATTTATGCAGAGCTGTCTTCCAGAAGTTCTGGTCCTGATGGATGAGGCCTTAAATCCTGTCTTTTTCATCAGGCGTCCTAGCTCACAGGACCAGCTTGTTCAGTCTTACCGGAGCCCTACCTGGGGGTGGAAATGGCTTCCTAAATGGCCTTTCAGCCATTCTAGATTTTCAGCAAGGGCTCAAATAATGTTTTTTTTCTATTTTAGTGTGGGTGACCTGAGCCACCATAACAAGTAAATACAAACATTTGAGTGGCAGCCTTTGACTGTGTGGATCACAATAAACTGTGGAAAATTCTGAAAGAGATGGGAATACCAGACCACAGGAGAAGTTCCCACCTTACTTTCCAGTCCAGTCTCACATTCCTGGTTGGCACAAATCTTTCTTCCATGCAGTGATTCCAGGGTCCAGGCTGTTAGAGTTTCTGTCATCACTGACACAGTAAGATCTCTATCAGGAACCTTTAAACTGCAAACTTTCAAAGATGAAAAAGTGCATGCCAGACCCTGGGTGCCAGCTGTTATACAGTACTACTGTACTTTCAACGTACTGTACTTTCAACGTACTGTACTGTAAGATTAAGATTTTTTTTAATATTTTGTTTCTTATGTACATATTATTTGTGTGAAAAGTATTATATACCTATTGTCACCGAAAGGTATGTGGGGCCCAGCTGCTTGCTGCTCAAAACCAAGTAAACAAACCAGGTTGGTGGAAAGGAAAGTTTGCCAGTAAGGGGCGGGGGGGTCAGCAATACATGAACCGTGAATTTCCAGATGTTCAAGCTGGTTTTAGAAAAGGCAGAGGAACCAGAGATCAAATTGCCAACATCCAGTGGATCATGGAAAAAGCAATAGAGTTCCAGAAAAACATCTATTTCTGCTTTATGGTGGTGGTGGTGAAGTCGCTCAGTCGTGTCCGACTCTTTGCAACCCCGTGGACTGTGACCTAGTAGGCTTCTCCGTCCATGGGATTCTCCAGGCAAGAATACTGGAGTGGATTGCCATTTCCTTCTCCAGGGGATCTTCCCAACCCAGGGATCGAACCCGGGTCTCCCACATTGGAGGCAGACGCTTTAACCTCTGAGCCACCAGCCTTTGACTGTGTGGATCACAATAAACTGTGGAAAATTCTTAAAGAGATGGGAATACCAGACCACCTGACCTGCCTCTTGAGAAACCTATATGCAGGTCAGGAAGCAACAGTTAGAACTGGACATGGAAGAACAGACTGGTTCCAAATAGGAAAAGGAGTACGTCAAGGCTGTATATTGTCACNAAAAAAAAAAAAAATGAAGTCAGCTGGAAGTACTTAAGTCTTTCTTGGAAGGATGCCCAAATCATGATGAAGGCAAAGAAATGCAAGTGTGAGCAGAACTCTAATGCAAACATTGTTTTCTTTCTCATTTCTAATCTGCTGTCCTCCTATTTCCGTATCCGGGTATCATGCCTTTGAACAATAAAAACCTAGTGATACGGTCTTGACTCATAATTAACTTGTTACTGAGGATATCCCTGTATTATATTTTCTCTGACTTGCGTAAAAGGTGTCATTCACCACTTTGCAATCTTTTGATTAATTTGTTTCCCGTTTATTCAGGGTTCTTTGTATATTGTGTTTAGGTGAATGTATGTGTGTATCAAATGATTATACATAGATACATGCTGCTGCTGCTGCTGCTGCTGCTGCTAAGTCGCTTCAGTCTAAACCAAATCTTATTGTAGACGTTTAAGGTTAAGAAGGGGCAATATTAAGTACCAAGTCTGCAGACTACTGAATGGAAATAGTTTTTTTATTGGAGTATAATTGCATTACAATGTTGCGTTGGTTTCTTCTGTACAATGAAGTGAACCAGCCATACATATACATGTATCCCCTCCCTCTTAAACCTCCCTCCATCCCACTCATCTAGGTCATCACCGAGCGCCAAGCTGAGCTCCCTGTACTAGACAGCAGCTTCCCACTAGCTATCTGTTTTACATATGGAAGTGCACATATGTCAATCCTAATCTTTCAATTTGTCCCACTCTCCCTTTCCACTCCTGTGTCCATGTGTTGGTTCTCTACGGTTTCATCTCTATTCCTGCTCTGAAAATAGGTTCATCTGTACCATTTTTCTAGATTCCATATATATGCCTTAATATACGATATTTGTTTTTCTTTTTCAGTGTCTAGATTTTCACAATTAAAATTGTCTTCAAACTTTCAGTTCAGTTCAGTCGCTCAGTCGTGTCCGACTCTTTGCGACCCCATATCTTTAATTTTCCAGGATCCCCCCCCTAAAAAAAAAACACCATTTTCTACCATCAATACGATTTAAAGCTTCACAAAAGATCTATGAGTCACTGGCTCCTCTATCTCCAAATCAACATCACTCATAGACCATTTATTTTTAAAAATAACCTGTTAATA
Organism: Oreotragus oreotragus; assembly: GCA_006410675.1. NCBI lineage: Eukaryota > Metazoa > Chordata > Mammalia > Artiodactyla > Bovidae > Oreotragus > Oreotragus oreotragus. The sequence goes on along the minus strand of SJYX01006707.1, from coordinate 54,951 downwards.
TTTATTTTATTCATCAGTGTAAGTAGGAGAGCTAAGGTATAATACCCAGAAAACCCAAACTCAGTAATCTGCAGAGCACAGATTTTGTCTCCTTACAATTGCTTCCTGCCAGTGGACTTCGGGGAGGCAGGGAGAGGGGGTGAGGACAGCCTTGGGAATTTAAATGACAGAGTCACCCAGGGAAAGCAAGCTTATTTTTAGTAAGAGGGGGAGGGGAATGCTGATTTAATTTATTTCTCTGCCTGGGAACCTACCTTGGAAAGGAAAAGCAAGAGTTGATTAATTAGATTAGCAAATCCACTAAGTTGTTTATTCTGTTGGGTGAATCAATGCTTCCCTGAATTTACTTTAGCTTTATTTTTGGCTTTCAGATCTATCTGCTAGGTAAGATGTTAAGAGCCAAAAGTCCTTCTCTTCTCCAGTTCTTGCAAATACCTTTTCACATGTTTATTTGATCTTTTTGTGATTGGAGGCAGACAGATTTCACAGTTTCACCCGCTCCTCTTCCATCCCCTCAACCCCAGCTTATGGATAACACATATAGAGATGACAGAAAATTATAGATAATAGAAAATTGACTACACTGCTCTATCCTATTTTTTATGCTTTTCAGTTTTCAGCATTTCTCTTTTCCTGCTGACTTTAGTTCTAAATTCTCTTTCCACCCAATATTAAAACCTAAAAGAAANAGCATCTGCCTGCCATGCAGGAGACCCAGGTTCGATCACTGGGCCGGGAAGATCCCCTGGAGAAGGGAATGGCAACCCACTCTAGTACTCTTGTCTGGAGAATCTCATGGGCAGAGGAGCCCGGCAGGCTACAGTCCATGAGGTGACAAAGAGTCGGACATGAGTGTTTCCCAGGAGAAACCAATAAAGAAGTAGGCAGGACTGGAAAGGGAAGGGAAAGAGGGTGAGTGTGGACATAATTTCAGACAACTCCCCCCCAAATTGGCATGATCCTGTGGGGAGCTCTGGAGCCCTGAGAGTAGGTCCCACTTCAAAGCAAGGGATCCAGGCTTTCACACATTGGCTAAGGGCTCTTCTAGGGGCTGGGGAGCTTCCAGCATTTCTGACGCTCTGCCAGTACAGGGCTCCATTAGCTAAGGACCATCCTCAAAAGAAAGTTGTAGGGGAAAATCCTTGGAATTAGAGTACTCAGAGACAGGAGGGTAGACATGCAGGAAAAGTGAATGGAGTCCAAGAGGATGGGGCAAAGCATGGACTGTGTCTGCTACACTTAATTGCTACAGTAAGAAATGCAACCTAGTCGTATCCTCAGGAAGAAGAGAAAAACATGGGTCGGGGTGAATTACAGCAGTGTCTTCCTCACATTTGTTTTTACATGATACTCAACCAAAATCCCTTTTGTCTCTAAATGNTGAAGAACAAAGGCTTAGTTGCCCCGCGGCATGTGGGATCTTCCTGGATCAGGGATCGAACTCATGTCTCCTGCATTAGCAGGCGTGATTCTTTACCTCTGGGCCACCAGGAAAGCCCAAAAAGCCCATTTTGAAATTTCAGTACTTTTAGTTGATGATTTGACTCTTTTTTCCAGCATTCTGTCTGGCTGCACTGCCCTTCCATTTATATGATGGAGGTACTGGGGCATTCCTGACTTAGTCCCAATTACAATGAAAATGCCTTTACTTTTTAAAAATTATTTTTTATTGGAGTCTAGTTGCTTTACAGTGTTGTTAGTGTCTGCTGTACAGCAAAGTGAATCAGCTACACGTATACATATATCCCCTCTTTTTTGGATTTCCTTCCCATTTAAGTCACCACAGAGCATGGGACTGTCATACAGGCTTCCCAGGTAGTGCTAGTGGTAAAGAACCCACCTGTCAATGCAGGAGACATAAAAGATGCGGGTTCGATCCCTGGGTCAGGAAGATCCCTGGAGGAAGGCATAGCAACCTACTCCAGTATCCTTGCCTGCAAAATCCCATGGACAGAGGAGCCTGGCATGCTGCAGTCCACAGGGTCACAACTGAAACAACTGAGCACACACACACAGAGTGAAGTAAGTCAGAGAGAAAAAACAAATATCATATATTAAGGAAAATGTCTTCACTTTTAGAAAACAGGGCTGGCCCAGGGTGAGGTAGGGGTGACCCTTGCCTCAGGAGCAAGATTTAACAGGGTGCCAAAAAACTCAGGAATCTAAATAGATACAATTTTAATGCAAGACTTAAAAAAATAAAAATTAATGCAAAAAAAAAATCCACGATGAACAAGATGGTAAAATGTTAAAGACAAGATTGATTATTACTGATTTGTTTTTGGGGGGGCTCAGGCTCTGTGAATGATCCTTTTTTTTTTTTCCCCAAGTTTTCTCCATTACGGACTTCCCTGGTGGCTCAGTGGTAAAGAGTCCACCTGCACAATGCAGGAGACACAGGTTCAATCCCTGATCTGGGAAGATCTCACATGCTGTGAAGCAACTAAGCCCAGGAACTGCAACTACGGAAGCTCGCGTGTCCGAGAGCCTGTGCTCCGAAACAAGAGAAGCACTTGCAATAAGAAGCCCTCACACTGTACTAGAGAGTAGCCCCTGCTCACTACAGCTAGAGAAAAGTCCGAGCATCACTGAAGACAGCTATAACTAACTAACTAACTAAATGAAATTATATATAAAAAAAGAAGAACTGACCTTCCAATGCAGGAGACTAGGGTTTGATTCCTGGCCAGGGAACTATTAATAAGCTCTCACATGCTGAGGGGCAACTAAGCCCATGCCCCACATCTAGAGAAAGCCCGCTCGCAGCAACAAAGACCTAGTGCAGCCAAAACTAAAAGAAAAGTTTTCCCCATTAAACACAGTGCTGTTGTTGGCTTTACCAGCGCTTGATGGTGTCAACCATTCTCTTGTCTGTGGATACAAATGGAAGGACCCAGGTTGGTCACCCAGGACAGAAGTCACATTGTTGAAGGTCTGCAGAATTAACCTATAGCACACTTGTGGTGTAAGAGATAGAGTCTCCTATTAAAGATGAAGACAGGAGGTCCTTGTTTCAATTCAGTCTTCCATTCACTGTCAGGCTCTGAGCACGATATTTAATGAATGGATGGCCTTCCCATCCTGGGAAATTGGAAATGATGGTCCTGACTGTTGGGCTTGAAGTGGGTTGAACAGGAGAGCAACCCACGCTGGCCTCACTCCCATGAATGCTTTTTTCCCCTACTATATACAAGGAGTGGAGAAACTTTAAAAAAATCTTTTGGCCACACCATGTGGCATATGGGATCTTATTTCCCTGGCCAGGGATTGAACTTGTGCCCCCTGCATTGACAGCACAGAGTCTTAACCACTGGGCTGCCAGGGAAGTCCTGTGAAGCATTTTAAGTGAAACATGAAGAAAGAGAATGCAGGAGAAACCCACTATTAACTATTATTTAATGGCTACATAATGTTTCCTGTCCCAATAAACGTTATCTGACTCTTCCCCTATTAAATACATGAACTGTGTCTTATTTTTCTGTAACAAATAGTGTCTGGGTATTTCCCTAAGGATATGCTCTGGGCCTTTCTTCACCCTCTAGGGCTTTACCCAGGACCCTTTAAAACTTTTTTTTTCAATCCAAAGTCCAGGTCCTCAGAAAAGGCCCAGAGGTGTGGGGCCAGGAGAGTGTTCACCTCCCCTATGGTGGGGGCTGTAGGCAAACATGTCGAAGGTCTCTGCTTATATATATATATTGAAATATACTTGATTTACAATATTGTATTGCTTTCTGCTGCACAGTAAAGTGATTTAAGGTCTGCATATATTTTTTCATATTCTTTTCCATTATAGTTTATCACAGGATATTGAATAGAGTTCCCTGGGGTGTTCTGCAGGACCTTGTTTTTTATCCATCCTAGATATCATAGTTTACATCTGCTAAGCCCAAACTCGCAATCCTTCCCCCCCACCCTCCTCGGCAGCCACAACTGTGTTCGTGTCTGTTGAGTCCATTTCTGAACTGTAGATAGGTTCATTTATTTCACATCAAAGATTTCACATATAAGTGATATCATACGGTATCTGTCAAATTCTGTCTGATTTACTTCACTTAGTATGATAATCTCTGCTGCTGCTGCTGCTGCTAAGTCGCGTCAGTCGTGTCCGACTCTGTGCGACCCCATAGACAGCAGCCNGTTGAGTCCATTTCTGAACTGTAGATAGGTTCATTTATTTCACATCAAAGATTTCACATATAAGTGATATCATACGGTATCTGTCAAATTCTGTCTGATTTACTTCACTTAGTATGATAATCTCTGCTGCTGCTGCTGCTGCTAAGTCGCGTCAGTCGTGTCCGACTCTGTGCGACCCCATAGACAGCAGCCCACCAGGCTCCCCCATCCCTGGGATTCTCCAGGCAAGAACACTGGAGTGGGTTGCCATTTCCTTCTCCAATGCATGAAAGTGAAGTCGCTCAGTCATGTCCGACTCAGCGACCCCATGGACTGCAGCCCACCAGGCTCCTCCTTCCATGAGAATCTCTAGGTCCGTCCATATTGCTATATGCCTACAGGCCCTGCATGGGCACTTACAGGTAGCTCTGCCTTCCTTATTGGTATTGTTAAGTTGCTCTGTTGTGTTCAACTCTTTGCAGCCCTATGGAATGCAGCATGCCAGGCTCCCCTGTCCTTCTTTATTTCCCAGACTTTGCTCAGACTCGTGTTCATTGAGTTGGTGGTGCCATCCAACCATCTCAATCTCTGCCTTCCTTGGGCTGCACTTGACACCTCCTCTCACCCTCTGCCTCCCATCTGACACTCTCCCTCCCGTTTCCTTGCAGGCTGCTCCCTCAACAAGGTCCACACATATTTAATCCTGCTTTAGCTCTGCTTCTCAGAGGACCTGACCTAACACAGTTCCTTACAGGAAAGAAAACCATAAAAATCACACACACACCCCCAAAACTCCAATGTACCCTTTAGAAAGCCCAGAACCAAATACACAAGTATATTTATGAGGAAATTTACAATGAAAGTTCTAAGGAAATATGAGAGACAGTAACTACTGTCACAGGAATGGGAGAAGTTTACACTCCTAGGACCAGGCTGGCTGCTCACCCTCAGAACTTCCTGAACTTCTTTTAATTTTTTTTTAACTGTCAAAATAACCCTCAAGCAAAACAACAACAGCATAGGGCAAATAATTTAGCCAAATATGCCATGTTACTTCAGTCGTGTCTGACTCTCTTGCGACCCCATGAACCACAGACCACCAGGCTCCTCTGTTCATGGGATGGAGTGGGTTGCCATGCCCTTCCCCAGAGGATCTTCCCAACCCAGCAACTGAACTCATGTCTCAAGTCTCCTGCACTGGCAGGCAGGTTCTTTACCACTAGCACCACCTGGGAAGCCCTGATACATGAATATTAAACACCCTGGCAACTCCAGTCAGGTAAGAAGATAGACTGAGCCAACCTCCCCTGAGGCCTCCCCAATGCTTTTCAGAGACCAAGACCCTGCCATGTGCGCCCTGGCCATCTGGATTGTGTGGTCATCACGGCCTCACCTCTCCTTAACAATTTTCCACTGAGTATCCAGCCGTCAACATTGAGTACATTGCATTCAATTCATCGGCTTCTACTTCTTTATTTAGCTTGCAACTTACTCACTGAAGACACTGAATCATTTGTTGGAGAGAATTTCCCTTGACTGAGATTTTGAGGACTGTCCCTACAGCAGAGGAGAACATTGTCCCCTGTCCTCTATGCTTCAGCAGACTGGTGGTGGGAGATGGAGGCTGAATTGGTTCAGTCTTTTCTGTTATTTACCAAAGTTCAAAATAATCATTCTCCAAAGAAGAGTGAAAAAGTTGGCTTAAAGCTCAGCAATCAGAAAATGAAGATCATGGCATCTGGTTTCATTACTTCATGGGAAATAGATGGGGAAACAGTGGAAACAGTGTCAGGCTTTATTTTTCGGGGCTCCAAAATCACTGGAGATGGTGACTGCAGCCATGAAATTAAAAGATGCTTACTCCTTGGAAGGAAAGTTATGACCAACCTAGATAGCATATTCAAAAGCAGAGACATGACTTTGCCAACAAAGGTCAAGGCTATGGTTTTTCCAGTGATCATGTATGGATGTGAGAGTTGGACTATAAAGAAAGCTTAGCATTGAAGAATTGATGCTTTTGAACTGTGGTGTTGGAGAAGACTCGAGAGTCCCTTGGACTGAAAGGAGATCCAACCAGTCCATTCTGAAGGAGATCAACCCTGGGATTTCTTTGGAAGGAATGATNGTGAAATTAAAAGACGCTTACTCCTTGGAAGGAAAGTTATGACCAACCTAGACAGCATATTGAAAAGCAGAGACATTACTTTGTCAACAAAGATCCATCTAGTCAAGGCTATGGTTTTTCCAGTGGTCATATATGTATGTGAGAGTTGGACTATAAAGAAAGCTGAGTGCAGAAGAATTGATGCTTTTGAACTGTGGTGTTGGAGAAGACTCTCGAGAGTCCCTTGGACTGCAAGGAGATCCAACCAGTTCATCCTAAAGGAGATCAGTCCTGGGTATTCATTGGAAGGACTGATGTTGAAGCTGAAACTCCAATACTTTGGCCACCTGATGTGAAGAGCTGACTTATTTGAAAAGACCCTGATGCTGGGAAAGATTGAGGGCAGGAAGAGAAGGGGACGACAGAGGATGAGATGGTTGGATGGCGTCACCGACTCAATAGACATGGGTTTGGGTGAACTTTCGGAGTTGGTGATGGACAGGGAGGCCTGGCGTGCTGCGGTTCATGGGGTCACAAAGAGTCGGACATGACTGAGCGACTGAACTGAACTGAAGGAGAGGTTGGGGAGGATGGCAGACACCTGTCCAAAGGCTGACTCCTTCTGCTTCCCACCCTCCAGGCAGGGGATGAGAGCTTTTATAGACAGAGTGGGAGAGGTGGGCTACATGCAGCAATAGCACAGTCATCTTGAAATTGGTCATTAGTGGTCTGACCAGCATCACCCTGGTTGTTTTAGGTACAGTTAGTTTTCATTTCCAGGGTCCATTTGTTCCCATTTGTTTGAGGACAATTCTCTGAATTGTGGCAGCTCATATCCTGGGTATAATTTGGTCACCATGTAGCTAACTTCTCCACCTGGGGTTTCAGTATCTATAAGACAGCTCACAGAATGTGGCTCAGAATATTATCTATAGCCCTTGAGAAAGAACTAAAGGTCCTTAACTATGCTCCATGACTGTGTTATTATTGTTTAGTCTCCTCTGACTGTTCTCCTTTGCTTCCCCATTTCTCACTTCTCTGATTAAACTTATTCTTTGACCAAAGTTTTCCGCAAGCAAAAGGCAGGCAGAAGGCATAGGGCAGGGGCGGGCAAGGACTGTAGGGTCTGCTGTGTTCCACCATTACAGTGTAGTACTCTATAGCTGATTGTGCTAGTTGGGTACCTAGCCTAACTTTGTTGGACTTACAAACAAACTGGCCTTAGGAAATCACTCTCGGAATGGAACTTATTCGTGTGTAGGGGACTTACTTTAAGTGTCTTCTAAAGTGACCCTTGAGGTTATTTCTATTCTCATCAGCTTGAAAGGCAAAGAGCAGGCAGAAGCACACGTGGGCTTTTCTGCAAAGCCAAGAAGTAGCCATCTTACTCCATTCAGTCACAGGGTGGCTTAGGCTGGGGTCCCCAGAAGCAGGCCCTCAGCGAGGAGTCACATGCGGCTGATCTCTTTAGGAGGGCTGCCCTGGTGGCTCAGATGATAAAGCATCTGCCTGCCATGCAGGAGACCCAGGTTCGATCACTGGGCCGGGAAGATCCCCTGGAGAAGGGAATGGCAACCCACTCTAGTACTCTTGTCTGGAGAATCTCATGGGCAGAGGAGCCCGGCAGGCTACAGTCCATGAGGTGACAAAGAGTCGGACATGAGTGTTTCCCAGGAGAAACCAATAAAGAAGTAGGCAGGACTGGAAAGGGAAGGGAAAGAGGGTGAGTGTGGACATAATTTCAGACAACTCCCCCCCAAATTGGCATGATCCTGTGGGGAGCTCTGGAGCCCTGAGAGTAGGTCCCACTTCAAAGCAAGGGATCCAGGCTTTCACACATTGGCTAAGGGCTCTTCTAGGGGCTGGGGAGCTTCCAGCATTTCTGACGCTCTGCCAGTACAGGGCTCCATTAGCTAAGGACCATCCTCAAAAGAAAGTTGTAGGGGAAAATCCTTGGAATTAGAGTACTCAGAGACAGGAGGGTAGACATGCAGGAAAAGTGAATGGAGTCCAAGAGGATGGGGCAAAGCATGGACTGTGTCTGCTACACTTAATTGCTACAGTAAGAAATGCAACCTAGTCGTATCCTCAGGAAGAAGAGAAAAACATGGGTCGGGGTGAATTACAGCAGTGTCTTCCTCACATTTGTTTTTACATGATACTCAACCAAAATCCCTTTTGTCTCTAAATGTGGTAAACACAGCACAAGTAACTATCCCATCTTATCCGAACATAAGTGACTGTGTTTGGGGGGTAGGGAGGATGGAAGACCCCATGTGTTCTGGGTAAAATGTAAATTGTACAACTTTGCTCCTGTTTATAGAGACAGAAACTGCTAAAAGGACCTGTGCCCCTGCTCATTCATGCCTGACTCCTTGCAACCCAGTGGTCTGTAGCCCGCCAGGCTCCTCTGTCCATGGGATTCGCCAGGCAAGAATACTGGAGTGGGTACCACTCCCTTCTCCAGGAGGTCTTCCCAACCCAGGGATCAAACCCAGATCTCCTGGAGTGCATGCAGATTCTTGACTGTCTGAGCCACTAGGGAAGACCCTGGGAAGCTCNACCAGGCTCCTCTGTCCATGGGATTCGCCAGGCAAGAATACTGGAGTGGGTACCACTCCCTTCTCCAGGGGGTCTTCCCAACCCAGGGATCAAACCCAGATCTCCTGGAGTGCATGCAGATTCTTGACTGTCTGAGCCACTAGGGAAGACCCTGGGAAGCTCTAAAAGGATACTACTATTATTTAATGCCTTTTTTTTGTCTTCCATGGCAGTCTGCCTACTTGCTAACATGGTGAATGTGGGGAGAGCTTTCTGGGCCTGGGGAAGCCTCTGGCTCCCACAGCTAAGGACATAAAGCCAGAGCTCCTGAGTCTGGTTCCTGCTGACCTCCTTCACCTCATCTTCTACCACCTGCTCCTCATTTTCAACATTCCAGCTGTTCTGGATCATATCTGACCACTCCTGTTTCAAGGGCCTCCTCTCTTCTACTTGAAAAGCTGACTCCTTTCCTTTTTGTCCCGGTGATCTCTTCATTCTTCAAAGCCCAGCTCACAGTGGCTTCCTCTAAATACACTTTCCTGACCTGCAGGGACAACTATTCCTCATGAACATCTTGTAAATAGGGATAGTAATAATGGCAGATGCTTAAGGATCATGTTCTCTGTACTTTATATATTATTGTCTTAGTGTCCACACTCACCTGAAAAAGGAAGGGTTCTTATCATTATTTCCCAGGCTGGAGGAGGGAGGGCTTGGGGGGAGATTGTGGTAGGGATGGGGAGGGGATTGGGCAGTTAAATTCTATGGCAATACTCTGCTCCTGAGTTGTAGGTGAATAATTCAGAATATGATCACACAGAATGTGATCATACTTATTCATTTAAAGTATCATCAAAATGAGAACACACAAATATATGTTTATAGGTGTTTGCTTATATATACAAACATACATGATATATATATACACATACACGCATATGTGTGTGCATAATTGCTTCAATCGAGTCTGATTCTTTGTGACCCTATGGACCATAGTCTGCCAGGCTCCTCTGTCCATGGGATTTTCCAGGCAAGAATACTGGGGTAGGTCACCCTGCCCCCCCTCCAGGGGATCTTCCTGGCCCAGGGATTGAACTCGCATCTCTTACACACATACATTATCCCCCTCCAAACCCATCACTCTATCCCCAAGGGGGTCCAGTTTGAGAGGCACTTCCCTGACACATTGCCTTTCTCTCTCTTCTACCAAGCTCATCGTCCTTCTGCATCTCTGATTTTTCTCATCTTTCTCTCTCTCTCCCTCAATTTCTTCTCTTCCTCCTCCTTCTCTCCCCTTCTTTTATGACCAGAAAATCTGCTTGGTCCTTTGGTCTGCATTGCCTGTTCAAACTCCCCACAAGCCGGGCTGTGTCATTGGCCCCTCGTTTCTGCAGAGAAAAAGCTTGTTTAAATCTCCAGCGAGACTCTGTCCCCACTTCCAAGGGCCTGGGTGATGGATGGAGGCAATTATAGCCAGCACACTTCCATTAGGGCCCTGCCAGCCCCAGGTACAGGCAACCTCTGCGGGGCTGGTTAATTATGACACAGGACAGCCATGGGGAGAGGCCCATGTGGCAGGCTGGGCTGCAGAACCTCTGAGGCCAAGCACGTTGCAGTTGGTCTTTACTCTGGAGGACTCCGTGCCCATGTTGGGGCACCCACGAGCTGCAAGCACCTCTTGTGGGGCCGGGAGTTTGAACTCTAAAATCAGGTGGCCTGGCTTCAACACCTGGGCCTGTCATTTGCTAGTTGGGTGACCTTGGGCAAGGATTTACTCTTGTGCTTCAGTTGCCTTACCTGTAAAATGGGGACAAAAGTGGGACTGACCTCATAGACTTGTGAGGATCAAAGAATGTCACACAGCTGAACTCAAACATGGCAAGCTCTTATCATGCTGTCAGCTGATCACTTGGTTCTGCTCTCACAATAAACCTGGACGGTAGAAATTTCATCTGTTTTGCAGCAAAAAACCCAGAGGCTCAGTCATGTGAAATGACTCAGGTTAGAGGAGGAAGGTCAGGCAGTGCGGAGCCAGGACTAGAATTGGAGGATTTAAATTCTAAGCTTAATGCTCCTTCCCTTATCCTCTGCTGGACACCTTTCTGACCACCTCATCCTTTTCCTCCTGATGCTAAAATTGCTACACTCTACTTTGCCTCTGAACTTTTGTTCTTGTCTGCTCAATATGGAGTCTGAAATCCCACAGCCCTTGGGAGTGGATTAGGCGTGTCTAATTCATAGTCCCGGTGAGGATGGTGTCATGGGGGAGGCTGACCAGGCACCTGGAACCCTCACATCTCATCCCAGTTCTGCCCCTAACATGTTATGTAAACTCAATAAACTCTTCGTCTCTGGACCTCAGTTTCCCTAAATGGAAAATCACTTCAACAATTCCCCTTTGAGATATCTGTTGATCCTGCAGAAATCCCAAAGCTCTCATGCAGAGATCTAAGTACTAGGAGTGTTTATTGCAACCAGGCTTGTAATAATGAAAAATTGGCAATGATCTAATTATCTATCAAGCTATCGTAGCGAATAAAGATAACAAAGGGGACCGTTATGTGCTGACATGGAAATACGAGAAAACAAGGAGAGATACCTTGTTGAATATCAAAGACAGCGACGGAACTGTATATATAGCTCAATCTATTTGCCCAAAATTATCCCTAAATCTACTTAGGCATTGGGACATATAGGCAAATGCATAAAAATGATCTAGAAGGCTAGGACGCCAAGTTCTGATGAAGAGTTACTTCTGGGGAGAAGGAAGGAATGGGAGTGGTGGATCATGGGGGACTTTCACTTTTCATTGCATCTATTTTGGCACAGCTTTTTCGATATTGCATTGGTACCTTACTTGTTCAGTTGTTTTTCCTTTGGGGGGAGATGGTAACAAAATGAAAGACTGTGACCTCAATAGTCTTTCAGTATATATACACACATAGGCTGTGCTGGTCATCGCTGCTGCCTGCGGGCTTTCTCTAGCTGCAGCGCATGAGGCTACTCTTCGTTGTGGTGTGTGGGCTTCTCATTGTGGTGCTCGGGCTCTCAAGTGCTGGCTTAGTAGTTGTGGCTCACCAGGCTTCGTTGCCTGTGGCACGCAGGATCTTCCTGGACCAGCAATTGAACCCATGTCTCCTGCATTGGCAGGTAGATTCTTGGTTAAGAAGTCCCAAGATTCTCTTAGCTTTGATCACACCCCGGATGGTGGTGTTTCCTGGGGTCTGTCTATGGTGGGAGCTGAGTACGCACACATCTTAGGTTCTTCCTCCTCACCTAGGTGGGGTAGGGCCTCAGAACAGTAAGGGAAATTCCAGGTCTTCACCACTCCTGACCCTCTCGTATGAGGGACCCAAGCTGGCCTTGACGGACTGCCTGAAGGCTTAGGGGAGGAATCAGAGGGACTTGGAAGGTCAAGGGGACTTTCTCAAGCTTTGTCACACCTTGGCCGTTTAAGTCTGGTGGATCAGAACTGGTTCTGGTGTCAGACCAGATTTATTCACCTTCGCTGGCCTCCACCACGTCCTTCTGCTTACATTTCACAGGCAGCTGCAAGAGCCTGAGCTCCTGGAGGAAAAAAATAAATGCCTAAAGACTCAGAAGAGGGCTCTGTAGTCAGCCAGTAGGGCCAGTTTTCTCAGTTTATGGGGAAAACCTGCTGGATTTGAGAAAAATCCATTGATTTCAGCTATGTCTCCTCAGTCTCGACCTAAGAAATGATTTTGTTGAAGATGTTTTCAACGTCATAGAGATTAAAAGGGCCTTAGGGGGAACAGTTTGTTGCTTTGGTCTCCCAGGAAGTGTCTTGAAAATGCACTGAAATGATTTTCTACCAATGCCCTCAAATTAATAGACAAGGAAACCCTGGCCCTATATTTTATTTCATACATTTCTCAGGGTGTGTTTACATTTGTTTTGAGAATAATTTTCTTCCCTGTAGGATGCACTGCTGGGTAAAGGTCCTTTAAAGGAGAAACAGGTGGGCGCATTGGGAAAGGCACTCCAAGTGCAATATCATGCTTAATACTGCTTCATAGTAGGCTGAAACTTTGTCTCCAAGCCTGGCATTTTCTGTCTCTTTCTTTCCCACCACCTTCCCACTCTTTAATTCTCCCACTTTTTTCTCTTGCATTTGTCCCTCTCCTTTCTTCTTCTTCTTTAAAAAAATTTTTTTTATTTGTTTGACTATGCTGGGTCTTAGTAACAGCACATGGGATCTTTAGCTGAGGCATCTGAACTGTTAGTTGTCACATGTAGGATCTAGTTCCCTGCCCAGGCATCAAACCTGGGCTCCCCCGCATTATGAGCTCGGAGTCTTAATCACTGGACTGCCAGGGAAGTCCCGAAAATTAAAGACATCTGCATCCTTGTTATATGTTTAGTATTTTGTGTTTTGTGTCCTGAATTTAAAGGCAAAGGAAATGGAGAGTTCATATTTCATTCTCTTGGAGCAACAAAGGAAGTTACTATCCAAGTAATAACAGCCCTAAACCAAGATGCTTTCTGTATGGGATTTCTGACTTACACTTTCCCCCAAAGGGCTGAGGGAATCAGGAATCCTTGCAAAACCTCTGGGAATGTTAAAGTTTTAGTTCTGACTCTGATCATGGATTTTGATTAACTTGCAAATGATCCATTAACTGCATTGTAGAAATACAGTTAAGAGGAAATTCATTGGCAGATCTGGCTCTTCTGTCTTTAGCAAGCCAATAGCTGCTTCTCTTTTCCTTTCAGAATGTTCTTGAGGGCATCAAAAAGACAGACCTGGGAAATCTGGGCTTAAATCCTTGATCTGCTGTTTATTAGTTGTGTGACTCAGGCTAAGACAACTTCCCCAAGCCTCAATTTTCTCACATGTAGAAGGAAATTAACTAAACTATGTTGTAGGCTTGTGAGGATCAAGTTTAAAGCATATGATTCATCCTGGGGGCTTAGTAAATACGAATTAACTGTCTTTCTTTCCAGACCTTTCTGTGCCTCTCCCATTCCATCTGGGGCATGTGGAAGTACAGTCTGGGGACTTTGGGATCCTGGAGAGGGATCAAGACAAATAAGACACCATTCTGGATGCTCACTTTAAGTATCACCTTCTTCGGGAAGCCCTCTTTGACTTTTTATACCCCAGGCTGGGTTGGGTGGGCTCTCTTTGCCCCGACAGCACTCTGTCCTTAACCTGACTCACTTTTCTGTTCCTGCCACAAGACTGTGGCTTTCCCTTGGCATGGGTGCGTCTTATTCATTCCTGTATCCCCAGGGCAGAGCAGACAGGAAACAGGGGGTAAGCCTTTATTAAACCTGGCTCTGTGTTGAACACATTGCATCTTTATATACCCTATCTCATTTTAGTTTCATATCTGTATGAGGTGATCACTATTATTATTCTCATTTTACAGACAAGGAAACTGAGTCTCTCATAGGGATTAAGTAATTTCCTTAATGTCACATATGTGCCAATTGGCAGAGACAGTGTTTGAACCCAGGCAATGGACTCCAGACCTCATGTGTATCACCACTGTCTCATACAGCAGAGAAAATGGAAGAATTAATAAATAAAAGAATAAATGAATGAGTCACCTGGCTTTGTAGGGCCGCTCAGGGCTTAGGGATATAATTAACTTCAGTTGGAACTTGGTCATAGGCAAATTATAGCAGCTTGAGAAACCAAAGCCTTGAGACTTCTCTCTTCTCTAATAAGAGATTTGAATAGCCTGATATCTCTTACCTGTCTTGATATACACAAGGAAATAAATAATGCAGTAGTCTCTTTCCCTTGCAATTGAGACTTAGCAGTCATAATTCTGTTCCATAGCCAGCAAATTCAAGGAGGAGGGTGAAATGTCTTCTGAAACAGTTCAAAATAAATTTCCCAGGGTAATTACCAACCAGAAAAAATTCCATAAATTTGAGTTAATTGGCACCAGGCAAATGAAACAGGGAGGAAAATATTCTTCTCATTAATCCAATTGAGGGATGTCTCAGAAGCAGAAGCTGGGAATATCTGGAAAAGCGGCAACCACCAGAAAAACTTCATGTTAAGGGGAGGGGAAGAAATGGCCTTTATTTATGGGCCTTCTCATATGTGTGACTATACTGGAAGCTCATACATTGTCTACAGGTTGGCATTATTAGCTATTGTATCTGATAGCTACTGCCGTGTAACAAACCACACCACAACTCAGTGTCTTGAAACAATAGTTTATTATCACTGACATGTCTGTGGATTGGCTGGAGCTTGACTTACTCAAGCAGAGCTTGGCTGGAACAGTTTTGCTTTTCACTGCAAGTCTATGGGTTGGTTGGTGTGGCTCTGGCCCACATATCTCTCTCCTAATCCTCTTGTCAATCAGCTAGCCAGAATCCATTCATCTCACATGAATGGCACTTCCATTCATATATCATTGACCAAAAAGTCACCTGACCAATATAAACGCAAAGGGCAGGGAAGTTTTCTCCACCCATGACAAGGCCACAGCCAGTTGTGGATGCAGGAAGGAGTGTTGAATTGGGGACAGTGATTCAATAATATGAGTACTAGTACCTCCAGTGTGTAGACGAGGAATATGATTTCAGAGAGGTTGAACTAATTATCCAGGCATCAAACCTGGGCTCCCCCGCATTATGAGCTCGGAGTCTTAATCACTGGACTGCCAGGGAAGTCCCGAAAATTAAAGACATCTGCATCCTTGTTATATGTTTAGTATTTTGTGTTTTGTGTCCTGAATTTAAAGGCAAAGGAAATGGAGAGTTCATATTTCATTCTCTTGGAGCAACAAAGGAAGTTACTATCCAAGTAATAACAGCCCTAAACCAAGATGCTTTCTGTATGGAATTTCTGACTTATACTTTCCCCCAAAGGGCTGAGGGAATCAGGAATCCTTGCAAAACCTCTGGGAATGTTAAAGTTTTAGTTCTGACTCTGATCATGGATTTTGATTAACTTGCAAATGATCCATTAACTGCATTGTAGAAATACAGTTAAGAGGAAATTCATTGGCAGATCTGGCTCTTCTGTCTTTAGCAAGCCAATAGCTGCTTCTCTTTTCCTTTCAGAATGTTCTTGAGGGCATCAAAAAGACAGACCTGGGAAATCTGGGCTTAAATCCTTGATCTGCTGTTTATTAGTTGTGTGACTCAGGCTAAGACAACTTCCCCAAGCCTCAATTTTCTCACATGTAGAAGGAAATTAACTAAACTATGTTGTAGGCTTGTGAGGATCAAGTTTAAAGCATATGATTCATCCTGGGGGCTTAGTAAATACGAATTAACTGTCTTTCTTTCCAGACCTTTCTGTGCCTCTCCCATTCCATCTGGGGCATGTGGAAGTACAGTCTGGGGACTTTGGGATCCTGGAGAGGGATCAAGACAAATAAGACACCATTCTGGATGCTCACTTTAAGTATCACCTTCTTCGGGAAGCCCTCTTTGACTTTTTATACCCCAGGCTGGGTTGGGTGGGCTCTCTTTGCCCCGACAGCACTCTGTCCTTAACCTGACTCACTTTTCTGTTCCTGCCACAAGACTGTGGCTTTCCCTTGGCATGGGTGCGTCTTATTCATTCCTGTATCCCCAGGGCAGAGCAGACAGGAAACAGGGGGTAAGCCTTTATTAAACCTGGCTCTGTGTTGAACACATTGCATCTTTATATACCCTATCTCATTTTAGTTTCATATCTGTATGAGGTGATCACTATTATTATTCTCATTTTACAGACAAGGAAACTGAGTCTCTCATAGGGATTAAGTAATTTCCTTAATGTCACATATGTGCCAATTGGCAGAGACAGTGTTTGAACCCAGGCAATGGACTCCAGACCTCATGTGTATCACCACTGTCTCATACAGCAGAGAAAATGGAAGAATTAATAAATAAAAGAATAAATGAATGAGTCACCTGGCTTTGTAGGGCCGCTCAGGGCTTAGGGATATAATTAACTTCAGTTGGAACTTGGTCATAGGCAAATTATAGCAGCTTGAGAAACCAAAGCCTTGAGACTTCTCTCTTCTCTAATAAGAGATTTGAATAGCCTGATATCTCTTACCTGTCTTGATATACACAAAGAAATAAATAATGCAGTAGTCTCTTTCCCTTGCAATTGAGACTTAGCAGTCATAATTCTGTTCCATAGCCAGCAAATTCAAGGAGGAGGGTGAAATGTCTTCTGAAACAGTCCAAAATAAATTTCCCAGGGTAATTACCAACCAGAAAAAATTCCATAAATTTGAGTTAATTGGCACCAGGCAAATGAAACAGGGAGGAAAATATTCTTCTCATTAATCCAATTGAGGGATGTCTCAGAAGCAGAAGCTGGGAATATCTGGAAAAGCGGCAACCACCAGAAAAACTTCATGTTAAGGGGAGGGGAAGAAATGGCCTTTATTTATGGGCCTTCTCATATGTGTGACTATACTGGAAGCTCATACATTGTCTACAGGTTGGCATTATTAGCTATTGTATCTGATAGCTACTGCCGTGTAACAAACCACACCACAACTCAGTGTCTTGAAACAATAGTTTATTATCACTGACATGTCTGTGGATTGGCTGGAGCTTGACTTACTCAAGCAGAGCTTGGCTCGAACAGTTTTGCTTTTCACTGCAAGTCTATGGGTTGGTTGGTGTGGCTCTGGCCCACATATCTCTCTCCTAATCCTCTTGTCAATCAGCTAGCCAGAATCCATTCATCTCACATGAATGGCACTTCCATTCATATATCATTGACCAAAAAGTCACCTGACCAATATAAACGCAAAGGGCAGGGAAGTTTTCTCCACCCATGACAAGGCCACAGCCAGTTGTGGATGCAGGAAGGAGTGTTGAATTGGGGACAGTGATTCAATAATATGAGTACTAGTACCTCCAGTGTGTAGACGAGGAATATGATTTCAGAGAGGTTGAACTAATTACACCAATCACACAGCAAGTAAGGTATGGAGATGAGATTTCAAGGCCAGTTTTACTGGGCACCGAAAGTCATGCTTTCCATCTTGATTCTGATTCTTAATGAGAACTCTGAATTCTAACTTCAGGAGGCCATTGAAATCTTCTCGGACATCTATTCATGTGGTCCTCAGATGAGGATAAGCTGACAGAAAAATTTAAGATTCATTTGCCTATTATTTATTGGCCATACTGGGTCTTCATTGCTGCACAAAGCCTTCCTCTGGTTGTGGTGAGCGGGGGCTACTCTCTCGTGGTGGTCTCTCTCATTGCAGAGTGTGGGGTCTAGGGCGTGTGGGCTTCAGTAGGTGCGGTGCAAGGCTCAGTATTTGTGGTGGAATGTGGGATCTCCCCAGACCAAGGATCAAGCCATGTCCCCTGCATTGGCAGGTAGGTTCTTAACCACTAGACCAGCAGGGAAGTCCTCATTTGTCTAGATTTCCCACTTCCCTCCTTCACTCAAAGTGTGGCCTTCCCTGGATTCACTACATGCAAAACCAGTCACCTCCATACCTACTACCCTTGCTCTCTCCACTGACTTTTCCCTGACAGATCCCATCAAGCCAGGCCCACCCTGCATCAGATCCTACACCAGGTTGTGATGCCTCCCTGGGTCCCCTTCTGGGCTCTGCTGTGGGCCCTGGAGCTGTCCAGGGTCCTGAATCAACCCACTCAAGACACTGGCTTAGTGAATCCAGATGCAGTCAATTAAGGACGTGTTCTCGACAAGCCTCATTTGGTTCAGGAAGCTTCTGTTCTGGCACTGGAGGCAGAAATAGAGGGGGAACAGCCAGTCACTGTCAGCGATCTCTGAAGGCTTAGAGCATTTTGCTATTTGCCATGTTGAAAGTAAGGGATTGATGTGGCAATGTACAAAACCCCACAAGGGAATTCAGTAAGAGTCTTGTGGGGTGGCCTTGCAGTTCACAAGCCTCTTTCACACACACCATCTGCCCATCCTTGGTGTTGAGGCCAAATTATTGTGCTCATTGTACAGATGATGAAACTGAGACGTGGAAAACATTTCCTGTTCTGGGGTTGTAGAATTACACTAAAGGAAGATATATGACTCTGAACTTCTGAATTATTCATCTTTCTACTTACATTTGTCACCTCAACAAACATAGTTTTATAACTGATTTAAAGTTCTGTGGGGGCACATAATGAAATAATGGCATTTGCAGCAACATGGTGGACCTAGAGATGGTCATACTGAGTGAAGTGAGTCAGACAGAGAAGGAGAAGTATGGTATATCCCTTATATGCAGGATCTAAAAAGAAATCGTACAAATGAACTTACTTGCAAAACAGAAACAGACTCACAGATGTATAGAAGGTACTTATGGCTGCCGAGGGGAAGGATAGGGGGGATGAGATAGGTAGTTTGGGGTAGACATGTACGCACTGCTATATTTAAAATGGATAGCCAACAAGGACCTATTATATAGCACAGGGAACTCTGCTCAGTGTTCTGTGGTAGCCTGGATAAGAGGGGAGTTTGGGGAAGAATGGATACATGTGTGGCTGAGCCCCTTTGCTGTCCACCTGAAACTATCGCAGCGTTGTTAACTGGCTATGCAGTGCAATGCAGTGCAGTTTGTGCTCTGCCGTGTTCAACTCTTTGTGACCCCATGGACTGTAGCCCGCCAGGTCCCACTGTCCATGGAACTCACCTTGAGTGGGTTGTCATTTCCTACTCCAGGGGATCCTCCTGACCCAGGAATCGAACCCATATATCCTGCATTGGCAAGTAGATTCTTTACCACCAGTGCTACCTGGGAAGCCCCCGTTAATTGGCTATATATACTCCAATATAAAATAAAAAGTTAAAAAAATAAAGTTCCTTGGGGGCACAGAGAGACAAAAACCATGGTACTATATTTAAGAAGACTGCAATCATGCATGTGAGTGTTTGGTGAGGGCAAATTAGATGAGATCACAAATAGGGATAGTGGAATACAGAAAGTATCTGCACTTATTCATTGGCTCATTTATTCACTGATCCAATAAGTATATATCAAGTGCCTGTTATTAATACTATGTGCCCACTCTAGTGGGCACTAGTGATATAAGAGTAAATAAGACAGATTTCAGGGCTTTCTAGGTGGGACTAGTGATAAAGGACCCACCTGCCAATGCTAGGAGATGTAAGAGATGGGGATTCTATCCCCGGGTCAAGAAGATCTCTCAGAGGAGGAAATGGCAACCCACTCCATTATTCTCACTTGGAAAATCCCGTGGACAGATGAGCCTGGCAGGCTGTGGTCCACAGGGTTGCAAACTAAGCACACATGCACGCAAGGCAGATTTCATCCCTGCCTAGTCTAGGAAGGTAGACAGTTAATAGAGAAGTAAATAAGCAATGAAGCCCATCATTACCAATTTTGATGAATGCTAGAAAATCAGCAAATAAATAAAATGCTGAGATGAAATAATGGAGGATTGTGCTTAGGTAAGGTGATTAGAAAAGACTTCTCTGGAGAAGTGGCATTTAAGCTGGAAGTCTGGGCTATGGGATGGGTAAGGACACGACTGAGCGACTGAACTGGACTGAACTGAAGGTGTTCCAAGGAGAGAAAATAGCACGTGCAAAGGGCCTGTGGTCAGAAAGAACTTGGCGTGTTGGAGGAACTACAGAGGCACTCGTGTGGCTGAAGAAAGAGAGTGAGGGGCAGTGATTAAAGGTAAGCTCATAAAGGGAGCTCATGCTGGCCATGTAAGGAGCTTGTGTTCCCTCCTTATTTACTTATGTATTTGTGGCTGCGCTGGGTCCTCATTGCTGCCTGTGGGTTTCTCTAGTTGTGCAGAGCAGGACTTATTCTTCATTGCAGTGAACAGGCTTCGTATTGTGGTGGCTTCTCCTGTTACAGAGCACAGACTCTACGTGCCTGACTTCAGGAGCTGAAGTACTCAGGCTCAGTAGCTGTGGCCAACAGGCTTGGTTGCTCTGCAGTATCTAGTTCCCTGACCAAGGATCAAACCTGTGTCCCCTGCATTGGCAGGTGGATTCTTTTTTTTTCTGTGGGTTTCTCTAGTTGCGCAGAGCAGGACTTATTCTTCATTGCAGTGAACAGGCTTCGTATTGTGGCGGCTTCTCCTGTTAGAGAGCACAGACTCTACGTGCCTGACTTCAGGAGCTGCAGTACTCAGGCTCAGTAGCTATGGCCAACAGGCTTGGTTGCTCTGCAGTATCTAGTTCCCTGACCAAGGATCAAACCTGAGTCCCCTGCATTGGCAGGTGGATTCTTTTTTTAAATTTAAATTTATTTATTTTAACTGGAGGATAATTACTTTACAATATTGTATTGGTTTTGCCATACATCAACATGAATCTGCCACGGGTGTACACATGTTCCCCATCCTGAACCCCCTTCCCACCTCCCTTCCCGTACCACATTCCTCTGGGTCATCCCAGTGCACCAACCCCAAGCATCCTATATCCTGCATCGAACCTGGACTGATGATTCATTTCTTATATGATATTATACATGTTTCAATGCCATTCTCCCAAATCATCCCACCCTCTCCCTCTCCCATAGAGTCCAAAAGACTGTTCTATACATCTGTACATCTCTTTTGCTGTCTCGCATACAGGGTTATCATTACCATCTTTCTAAATTCCATATATATGCATTAGTATACTGTACTGGTGTTTTTCTGTCTTACCTCACTCTGTATAATAGGCTCCAGTTTCATCCACCTCATTATAACTGATTCAAATGTATTCTTTTTAATGGCCAGGTAATACTCCATTGTGTATATGTTCCACGGCTTTCTTACCCATTCATCTGCTGATGGACATCTAGGTTGCTTCTATGTCCTGGCTATTATAAACAGTGCTGTGATGAACATTGGGGTACTGGACCACCAGGAAAATCCCTGTGTTTCTTCTTTGTATTATGATTTGCTCGATGGCAGGTCTGGCATTAAGCAGGGGATAATAACTGGAAGTTCTAGGGTGGCTGCCCTTGAAACAGACCCTGAGATAAGAAAGTAATTGCTGGCACTTTCTTTGGGCAGGGATCTTGAAAGGCATCAATACATATGTAGGGGGATAGAGGGAAGAAAGGAGCTAAAAAGGGAAGATATGTTGCAGATTACTGCTTCAGGCAACTGGGCCTCAAACCTTCAGAAAGCCTCTGGGAGGGAATGTCCAATCCCTTCTTATACAGAGTGGTAAGGAGCAGAGGTGTTTTTCGACCGTTGCCATCAGTCACTAGTTGAAAGCTGCTCCTGAGAACGGGAGACATGAACGCTCCCTTGCGGCCTACTCAGAAGACTAAGCAGGTGGTATCTTGTGTGTTTTCAGCTGGAAGTCTCCCCGCTTGTGTACTTGGGAGAATAGACCGTGTGGAGGGGCTCATGGGGCATTTAGGTGTCACTGTGGTGGGCATCTGATGCCCCATCTCGAAGCCACATATGCCTGCTGGGGATGAGGGGAGCAAGGACAAAGGAAGGAGGGGATGCCAAAGATGTTGGCAGAAAAAAGGAAAACCTCAGGGATTGGGGGCCACCCTCCCCAGCGACGCTGCTGGGAGCAGCTAGCCCAGAGACTAGGTTGAGGCGGCAGGAGCAGACCATATCCCTGAAGGTCACGGTCTCACCGGGCTTCTCTGCTCTCCTGGGGATATGCACCCGACGCCTCTTCTCTGCCAGGCTAAGCAGAGAGCCCCCAGACCTGTTTCCTTTTAGCAACAAGGCTCACTTCTCAGACTCAGCCTCTAAGACACCATGAGGCTGAAAATATCATGTTCCACACGTCTCCCATCTCCCTTCCTCCTCCACTCCCCCTCCCCAGGTATAAACTTTGCCTCTTAGCACTGGCAAGAGCTTATATTCTTAGAAAAGGAGCATGATTTAGGGACCAGTCCCAGGAGGTTGGAAATGGCTTCAGGGGCACATTCAAAATAAGAATTTGTGTTCAGCACACAGAGTCCTAAGTGATTAACGAGGAAAATCATATACATCTCCCTCAGCTATGTAGGTGATAAAAACCAACATTACTGAACTGTTTTGTAGCTTGTGAAAGACCAGCTAATAAATGATCTCATTTGCTCCCCACAACAACTCAGGGAGGCAAATAATACTGTTAGTCCCACTTAACAGATGAGGGAGCTGAGGTTCAGAACGCATTAAGAGCTTTACCTCAAACCCCACCGGCAATGAGCAGCCCAAACGCTGAGTGCTTTCTTCCAGTAGCACACTGAGCTCTTTACCTGGGGGTATCTCAGCATTCTGCCAATGAAATGACAACAGATTCACTATAGGACTGTCTATAATACGGATATTGGAGATGACCTGTGTCTACAGTCATAGGATAAGAGATACCATGCAGCCGATAAATCTGAGGATTGAGGTCTATGAAAATAGGGGGTAAAGGCAAAGAAAGTAGCTTATACAATTGTACTACAGTTGTAGCACACTGAGCTCTTTACCTGGGGGTATCTCAGCATTCTGCCAATGAAATGACAACAGATTCACTACAGGACTGTCTATAATACGGATATTGGAGATGACCTGTGTCTACAGTCATAGGATAAGAGATACATGCAGCCGATAAATCTGAGGATTGAGGTCTATGAAAATAGGGGGGTAAAGGCAAAGAAAGTAGCTTATACAATTGTACTACGGGTTGGGGTCTGCAAACATTTTCTGTAAAGGGCCAGATAGTAAGTATTTTAGACCTTGTAGGCCCTAGACTTACACCTGGTGTCTGCTTTCCTTGGCTCACTGGGTAGCACTAGCGGTAAATGACCTTCCTGCCAGTACAGGAGACATGAGTCTCAGGTTTGATCCCTGGGTCTGGAAGATCCTCTGGGGGAGGGCATGGAAACCCACTCCAGTATTCTTGTCTGAAGAATCCCCATGGACAGAGGAGCCTTCACCTGGTGTCTGCTTTCCTTGGCTCACTGGGTAGCACTAGCGGTAAATGACCTTCCTGCCAGTACAGGAGACATGAGTCTCAGGTTTGATCCCTGGGTCTGGAAGATCCTCTGGGGGAGGGCATGGAAACCCACTCCAGTATTCTTGTCTGAAGAATCCCCATGGACAGAGGAGCCTGGTGGGTTAGGTCCACAGGGTCACAAAGAGCTGGACATGACTGAAGTGAGTTAGCACGCACACACAGTCCATATTATCTCTGTTACTCAATTCTCTGTAGTGTAAAAATAGAAAAAACCAATTTGTAAATGAACGAATGTAGCTGTTTGCCAATAAAACTTCATTTCTCAAATCAGGGAGAGGGCTAGATCTGCCTCCAGGTGGTAGTTTATAAGAAGTGAGGTCCCTCAGTCATGTCTGACTTTTTGCAATCCGGTAGACTGTAGCCTACCAGGCTCCTCTGTCCATGGGATTTTCCAAGCAAGAGTACTAGAGTAGGTTGTCATTTCCTTCTCCAGGGGATCTTCCCAGGGATCGAACTCAGGTCTTCTGCATTGCAAGCAGATGTTTTACCGTCTGAGCCACCGAAGAAGCCCTAATAATAGGGATCAGTAGTTTATGCAGCTGCTGCTGCTAAGTCGCTTCAGTCGTGTCCGACTCTGTGCGACCCCACAAACGGCAGCCCAGGAGGCTCCCCCGTCCCTGAGATTCTCCAGGCAAGAACACTGGAGTGGGTTGCCATCTCCTTCTTCAACGCATGAAAGTGAAAAGTGAAAGTGAAGTCGCTCAGTCGTGTCCGACTCTTAGCGACCCCATGGACTGAGGCCCACCAGGCTCCTCCGTCCGTGGGATTTTCCAGGCGAGAGTGCTGGAGTGGGGTGCCATTGTTTGTACTCATTCTTATAGTAAAGACGTTTCAAAGTGTATTACCATTTATGTCGCTAGAGGGCGCCCCTCCATTAGTGAGGAGACACGGAGGCCGAGATGCTTGATCATGGGCTGAGACTTGAAAACATTAATTGTAGCCAGAATCACTGTTGTCGTTTAGTCGCTCAGTCGTGTCCAGCTGTTTAGCGACCCCACTGACTGTAGCCCACCAGGCTCCTCTGTCCATGGGATCGCCCCGGCAAGGAGTACTGGAGTGGGGTGCCAGTCCCTTCTCCAGGGGAATCCTCCCTGACCCAGGGATGGGACTGTGTCTCCTGCACGGGCAGTTGGATTCTTCACAACTGTGCCACCAGGGAAGACACGCAGGCTAGGCCGCTTCACCCTGAGTGGGGACTTGAAGGAAAGAATCATGGTCAGAATCACTGTAGAAGGACAGCACACCCACTTGCTTACAGAGTATCTGCTGTGCTCCAGGGCCCGGTCAGTGGTGCCGGCAAATGCTTGAAAACAGACTCTTGGAAAAAGAATAACAAAGCAAAGTGTAGCCACCCCCCACCATCTAGTATTTGTTGCTATTTGCAGTGAAGTCCTTATGTCACAGCTGATCTTAAGCTACTAACTTGCCATCGATCTGTTTGCAAAGCTCCTGTCATCAAATAACGGAGTCTCTAACAACCCAAATGGGCAGAGAATTTGAGAAAGAATGGATACACGAATCCTTTTGCTGTACATCTGAAACTGTGACAACATTGCTAATCAACCGTACTCCAATATCAAAAAGTGAAACAAAAAAAATCAAAAGAGTCTCACAAACTGATACAAGTCAGCTTCAGCCCACTGCTGAGTCATTTTACTTTTTAATTGTTTTTCATTTTAGTTACATTTTTAAAATTAGTTTAATTATTTATTTAATTATCATTTCCACATTTAATTGTTATTTATAATTATATATTTTAATATATTATTTAATCTAATATTTATGATTATATATTTTATTTATTACATTTATTTTAATTAATTGGTTTTTATTTTAATTATTCACATTCACTTGACCAAGTGGGTGATAAATAATAACAGACAGCTAATGTTTGGTGAGCAATTACAATATGCAGCTAACTCTGCTGAGTCTTTCACATGTGTTATCTCATTTTGTAGTCCTCAGAACTCTGTTGGTGCAACTCTCAGTCCACTTTGATGTTGCTATTGTTCAGCCGCCAAGTCGTGTCTGGGTCTTTGCAACCCCATGGACCACAGCACACCAGGCCTCTCTGTCCCTCACCATCTCTCAGAGCTTGCCCAACTTTGTGTTCATTGAATTGGTGATGCTACCCAACCTTCTCATCCTCTGCTGCCCTCTTGCAGATGAGCCCACCTTGCAGATGGGCAAATTGAGGCTTAGAGAAAGTCAGTAATTGACTCAAGGCACTATCACTAGGATTCAGACTCTTGTGGTTTGACTCTTGAGATCAGTCACTCAACCAGATCATACTGCATCTGCTGTCACTAGGCAAAGGGTAGGTATTAACATCTGTTTTACAGCTAAGGAATCATTATTATTATATTATTTTATTTTTATTTTTAAATGTGACTCACCTTTCAGACAGCTGGTTGCTGGTCACTTTAGGTCTAGAACCCAGTTCTTTCTGACTTGAGTGTCTATGTGTTTTCTCAAGAGCTGGGGCTTCCCCGGTGGCTCAGACGGTGAAGAATCCGCCTGCGATGCAGGAGACCTGGTTTGGTCCCTGGGTTGGGAAGATCCCCTGGAGAAGGGAATGGCAACCCACTCCAGTATTCTTGCCTGGAGAATCCCCATGGACAGAGGAGCCTGGCGGGCTACAGTCCATGGGGTTGCAGAGTCAGATAGGACTGAGCGACTCAGCACAAAGAGTACAAGGAAATAAAGAGTTAGCTGAGTTAACCAGTTATTCCCAGAGATGAGTTTGAGGACAGATTTGAAGGAGGAAAAGAGCCCAGGTAGATAAAGGGAAACAGAGACATGTATTTTTTTAAAACTTTTTGATTTGTACTGGGGCCTCCCAGGTGGTGCTAGTGGTAAGCAACCTGCCTACCAGTGCAGGAGACATAAGAGACGTGGGTTCCATCCTTGGGTCAGGAAGATCCCCTGGAGGAGGAAGTGGCAACCCACTCCAGTACTCTTGCCTGGAGAATTCCATGGACAGAGGAGCCTGGCAGGCTACAGTCCGCGTGGTTGCAAAGAGTCGGACACGACTGAAGTGACTTAGCACTCCCACATAGCCAATTAATAATATTGTGATAGTTTCAGGTGAACAGTGTAAAGACTCAGCTATACATATACATGTATCCATTCTCCCTTATGCTGTGCTGTCATCCAGGCTGCCACATAACATCGAGCAGAGTTTTCTGTGCTACAGAGTAGGTCCTTGTTAGTTATCCATTTTGAGTATAGCAGTGTGTACACAAGACATGTATTTTTCCTGAGCCAGCTGCATACCCAACGAGAAGATGTAGGAAGAAGCAGAAGCGAAATCATCTGAAGGGTTGTGAGCAGGTTTTCTTGGTTAGGTCAGATGAGTGAGCTGGAAATAGTGGAGGGAAATGAGAAAGGTAGAGACGGGTCTGGTTTGGAGTTGCTAAATGCTGGGGGCAGATAATGCTTCTCCAAGCAGAGCAAGACTGGAGAGTTGGAGCCGGGAGGCTAATGGGGAGCAGGACTCTGAGGACACTGTGGATACACCAAGGGATGAGGTCAAATGTCTGGAAATGACAGTGGAATTGCTAATACTGTCCTTTCAGCCAGTCTGCTTCCATGTGGGAAGGGCTTTCCAGTCTCCTCAAGATCTTATATGTAAAGGAAAGGGCAATGATACTTCTACCTTTAGCTCCATCCATTACTGACTACATGACCTTGGGCAACTCCACTCGTTTCTCTGGGCATCTGTTCTCTTATCTTTAATATGAAAGAATGTATGTTAAAGCAGCTAACCCAGTTCTAGCTAGTTGAAGCTCTAGCGGCCTTTGCTCATTCATTTCCAAACACTGATGTACTTAGTGGTGGGGGGTGGGGCAGCAGTATGTCCGTGGTCTTTGTAAATAAGCCCTATGTCAGGAACACTGGGCTTGCCAGGTGGCACTAGTGGTAAAGAGCCCGTCTGCCAGTTCAGGAGACACAGAGACTCAGGTTCCATCCCTGGGCCTGGAAGGTCCCCTGGAGGAGGCCATGGCAGCCCACTCCAGGAGTTTTTGCTGGGACAGTCCCGTGGACAGAGGAGTCTGGCGGGCTACAGTCCATAGGGTCACAAAAAGTTAGACACGACTGAAGAGACTTAACACTCACACATGCAGGGATGCTAGCCCCAGCCATCGCTGTTCCTGCTTGTCTAAACTCTTTTCAGCAAGGGCACAAACTATGAGCAGGGGTGAAGCCAGGTTTTAGGTTTCAAGATTTGACCATGATTATAAGGGGCATAAGAAGTAATAATAGTCCTAGTTTCTCTTGACTGTCCGTGATGCTGCGATCACCTAGGAGCTCATTTATCTAGAAGTCACTTGTCACTTGCTCAGTGACCTCAGTTATCTAGAATAGAGCTCAGGACCAAGAAAGAAATAAACAACGCCCCTCCCTCTATCACCAATGCATACAAACAAATGCAAGTCTGAGGCAAAAATAGATGCCATCAAATCCAGGGCCTCCCTGTGGATCAGCCAACTTACGGAAGAGAACCTCAGTTCTTTATTCAGAACACAGTCTCGTATTAAATGTAAGTTTGATGAGAATGGTAATTGCTTTCCACCCCAAAGGAAATTAGAAGCAATGAATTAGAAGGGATAGTGTGTCTCAGTTTCCTATAAGCAAATTCCTTGAAAGCAGGAGGAAGGATCTACTGATTGCTTGACAGTGGAGGGAGATGGTGACAAGGTGATTTCAGAAGTAGATGGAGTATTTGCAGCCATTTGGTGTAGGAGCTTCACCACTTCCACAGTTGATTTGATGTAAGGATATCACCATGTCTGAGTACAGTCATTCATGCTTGTAGCAACCATGTCACAATCAATGGGAAACATTTAAATGGTGCTTAAGAGGGCAGGGCATTGATCGATTTATTTTGGAAAGATTTCTCTCCAACATGATCTTGTTTTAGTTTCCCGTTAAAGAATCTCATCCTGTCATGATGCTAAGTCACGTCAGTCGTGTCCGACTCTGTGCGACCCCATAGACGGCAGCCCACCAGGCTCCCCCGTCCCTGGGATTCTCCAGGCAAGAACACTTTGGAGTGGGTTGCCATTTCCTTCTCCAATGCATGAAAGTGAAAAGTGAAATTGAAGTCGCTCAGTCGTGTGTCTGACTCCTAGCGACCCCATGGACTGCAGCCCACCAATCTCCTCTCTCCATGGGATTTGCCGGGCAAGGGTACTGGAGTGGGTTGCCATTGCCTTCTCCACATCCTGTCACAGGGACATTTTATATGCATGGAAAAATTCCTCTCCTGGGAAGGCTGGATGACTGGGACATTGCTACAGCCTCTTGAGCTCCTTCCGATTAGCTGTAAAAGGTGACAGCCCTCGATGTAAAGCAGGCCTTTTTTCATCTGCTCTGAAACCCTCTCTCCTCATTCTCTTGGTTGTAGAATTTGATGAGCAGATTCATTTCCACCTTCTACCTTTCTTTGTGAATCTGTGCACTTTGATTAGGACCCCTTTCGGGCTGCCTCTTCACAGAACTGAGGCAGTCTGATCCTTAAAATCTCTTCTTTGCTGTAGGGGGGCAGGCCATCTGGTCGTCTCCTGTCTGCCGCCCCTTTCCAGCGATGGTGCCTCAACACCAGGACCCGTCGTCACGTCCTCTCTGAAAACGCCTCTGAGGCACCACCATTTGTCCCCGTAAGTTAAGGACTCCTTCTTCTCTGCCACGTGACTTCCTTCTCATATTTTTTCACTGCTCATGATCTCCCCCTGCCCTTTTCTTTAGAGCATCTTTTTTTTTTTTTAACAAGTTTTTAAAAAATTACTTGATTTTTGGCTGCACTGGGTCTTCATTGCCTCTCGAGGGCTCTCTGTAGCTGCAGTGAGCGGGCGCTGCCCTTCATTAACACCCATGGTCTGCGGAGCGCGGGCCCTAGGGCACACAGACTTCAGTAGTTGCGGCACGTGGGCTCAGTACTTGTGGCGTATAGGCTCAGTTGCTCTGCAGCACGTGGGATCTTCCTGGATCAGGGATGGAACCGGTGTCCCCTGTATTGGCAGGCAGATTCTTTACCGCGGGACCACCAGGGAAGCCCTTGAAATCTTTTTCCTTTAAAAGAAAGTTCTTCAAAGGAAAGTTCTGGATCTTAGGCAGGTCTGTACCTCTGAAACAGAAGAGGGTCTTGGCTGCTATGTCTGTGTCCCGCTGCCTTTGAGAGCACCAGCTGCAGGGTACCTGGCAGCCTCCTTGCTGTATCTGTGGATTCTCCCTGCGTTCAGGCTCGGGCCAAGCTTCCCTAGGACCCCTTCTGGCCCAAGACTCGACACCTGAGGAGGACCGGAGCCATAGCTTCTTGCCTGACTTGGACTTTCTCCAGCAGCAGCCCTTGCCTGAGTTCTCTCCACCGGCCCGGCTGACTCTGTCTCAGAGGAACCTGTGATCTGAGCGTTGTTTTTTTAAATCTCTGTCCTGCCTTCCCTCTCTCTCGGGTGTCGAGGTTTCATCCCAGACTGAGGGCTCTCCCCCTCTGCTCATGCTTTCTTTCTCTTCATAGGCATTTCTCCCAAGAGTGTCCTGCACATCTAATCCAGTCTAGGTGTCTACTTCTCAGAGAACCAAAACTCCCACTGTGTCTGATGCATGTGTGTGTGCATGCTAAGTCGCTTCAGTCCTGTCCAACTCTTTGCGATCCGTAGCCCACCAGGCTCCTCTGTCCACAGGATTCTCCAGGCAAGAATACTGGAGTGGGTTGCTGTGCCCTCCTCCAGGGGATCTTTCCAACCCAGGGGTTGAACCTCCATCTCTTATGTCTCCTGCGTTGTCAGGTGGGTTTTTTTTTTTTTTTTTTACCACTGGTGCCACCTGGGGAGCCCATCTGATGAATAGTTGATACCCAGAAAAAGTCAGTTGAGCTGGATTTACTGTGAGTTTATTGGCCATCGGATATGGTCTTTTATGAATCATCTCTTCAGTCGGGGGGTTCTGTGGCTCGTGTGGTTGGTTAATCATACAACATCTGCAGTCGCTGTTTATTCGCTTTAGTCATGACCCACTCTTTTGCAGCCCCATGGACTGTATGTAGTCTTCCAGGCTCCTCTGTCCAGGGGATTTCCCAGGCAAGAATACTGGAGTGGGTCACCATTTCCTTTTCCACAGGATCTTCCTAACCCAGGGATCGAACCTGCATCTCCTGCATTAGCATGCGGCTTCCTTACTACTGGGACACCTAGGCAGTCCTACACCACCAGCCAGTGCCTCCTTAAACAAACCTGTACTATCTGTATGAGTTGGGATCATCACAGTGGACTTTTGTTGACCGATACCCTCAGAATCTACTGAGATGTTGGAGCCTGTTTGCCCGTGTATGAGTGACCCTAGAGAACTACTCATTGAGTTATTGCATCTATTTTTCAATAGTTTTATTTCTATCAGTGTTTTTAAATGCTAGAGTTGGGAGGGATTTCAAAGATCATTCCTTAGTAGATCGTCAGCACATGTAATCACTCAGGTGTGCTGGACACTCTGGATTATATGAGAAACAATCTTTTCCCTCAAGGTGGGAACAAGTTTCAGCCTCATTTTACAGATGACAAACCAATTTGGCAACATTTCTCAGCAGAGCCATCATGAGAAGGAAAATAGAGAAAGCTAATATATAGTGACAGCAAAAGATTTCTTCAAGATAGACAGGTGTGGATCCAATCTGAACCTTTATAGCATCCCCTGGGCCCCATGTCTGAGTTAGTTCATGATAGACATAGAATCTCCCGCTTTCCCAGCCTCACTGGCAGTTCAAGATTCCTCTGACTAATCAACACACTGAAAAAGATGTTACTGTGAGCTGACTCCCTATACAGCAA
Source organism: Oreotragus oreotragus (assembly GCA_006410675.1). Lineage (NCBI taxonomy): Eukaryota > Metazoa > Chordata > Mammalia > Artiodactyla > Bovidae > Oreotragus > Oreotragus oreotragus. The sequence goes on along the minus strand of SJYX01006707.1, from coordinate 23,462 downwards.
CCTCATGCTGCTCATTTAAGTGTTGATTTATCCTCATGCTGCTGCTGCTGCTGCTAAGTCGCTTCAGTCATGTCTGACTCTGTTTATCCTCATGAGAGAATAAGAAATGCAGTGAGTTGAGAATGACCTGTGCATCAGCTTGGAGGAATCTTGCTTTCCTGCTTGATGCAAGGAAATTGGGCTCTGGAGACCTGGGTCTCCTTCCACCTCTGCCACTAGCTCTCCATGGGACCTTGGATGGGTCATCTAATCTCTTAGGTATAATTATTCATTTTATTCTAGCGCATTCTTTAGCAGGATCATTCATTCATCCAGCAAGCATTTTTATAGCACTGTACATCAGGCACTGTTCTAAGTATTTCACAATCTTCCCAACAACACTATGAAACGTGTCTACTATGGTTATCACAGTTTTACAGATAGGGAAAGTGAGGATCAGAGAAGCTAAATAACTTGCCTAAGGTCACACGTCTAGTAAATAGCAGACCTGGGATTTTAAGTTAAGCAGCCTGGTCCCATTTCTGCCTTGTACACAGTCACTACGCTGAGCGACAGAATGTCCTGGAATTCCTTCAAAATGGAATTTGACTCAGTGAAGTAGGCCTGGGGAAAGAGAGGATGGCAAGAAAGAGATGCAGACTCAAGAGGAAAGAGAAAGGCACAAGGAGGGATGGGGGTTGTTCATGGGAGAGGTCATGAGGTGGAAGAGAGCAGGCTGGCCAGGAAAGTGATGATCACCCTCAAACCTGGGCTGGGGACTGTCTTCAAAGAAGATACTCCCTCCATTCAATGGCCCAGGAGAAAGTAGGCGGAGAAGGGAGCTCTTGGGCAAATGGATTTACTCTAGGGACAAGCACTTAACCTCCAAGAGACTGTTTTTCTCTGTGATGGTAAACAGGCCATCCATCCCCATGCTGATCAGGTTCTGGGAGAGGAGGTCATGGGCAGGGAAGTGTCAGGGCCACTCCCACTCATTCCTTATTGCCTGAGCACCCGGCAGGTGCCAGAAATGGGAAACTATATAAAAAAACATAGTCTCACCTTGAGGTGGTCATAGTCCAGTCCTAGGGGGAAGAAGACAGATAAATTAAGAAGTATAGCGTCTTGAGCATGAGAATGATTATGTATGAGGCAACCTCTAAGATTTCTTCCAGGGAGTCCCTGTCTCTTGAATTCACATCCTTGTGTGATCCCTTCATTTGCACGTAGGTTGGATTTATAGACTTGCTTCTAAAGAATAAAATACAGTGGTCATGATGAATGTTGCATCTGAGATTAGGTTATAAAAAGACTGTGGCACGTGGCATTCCTCTCTCCGTCTCTTTGCATCACATGTGCTGAGGGAAGCAAGCTTCCATGTTGGGAGCAGACCCATGCCCCTAAGGAGTGGTGGGCAACTGAGGCCCTCTGTACAACAACCCACGAGGAAATGAAACCTGTCAAAGCCAACCACAGGGGTGAGCTTGGAAGGGGATCCGTCAGCCCTAGTTGAGCCTTGAGATGACAGCAGACCAGGCTGACACCTCCACTCTCACTTCAAGAAGCACCCAGCTAAGCTGCTCCCAGAAACCCTGAGATAATAGATAGTTGTCACTTTAAGCTGCTACATTTGGGGTTGTTTGTCACACAGCAACTAATACATGATGGCATAAAAGGCTTTTCCAGAGTAGCTTTCTAGCGGAAGTTATAGTCAAATTGAGATGTGAAACAACAGATTTTGCCAAGTGAGAAAGGGTATTCTAAACTGGAATAATCATAAACCAGAGGAAATAGTCAAAGTTTGGTACATAGAGTGTCTCTTAGGTGTGTTTGGGGCAAAAGTGGGAGATGAAGCCGGAAAAGTGAGTAAGTGTATAAGAGGCTGCTGCTGCTGTTAAGATGCTTTAGTCATGTCTGACTCTGTGTGACCCCACGGATGGCAGCCTACCAGGCTCCTCCGTCCATGGGATTTTCCAGGCAAGAGTACTGGAGTGGGGTGCCACTGCCTTCTCCGATAACATAGGCTAAGGAGTTTCAATTACAAAATCAGATTTCCCTTCAAGAATTACTGTACAGAGATTTTGGTGGGTTATCTGAATGAGAAAGTAAAGGAGGGCCAAGAATCAGAAAAATCTTTGGAATATTGGACCCTTTGAGCCTGTAAATTCAGCAGCCTTCACTGCAACTGATTTTCAAAGCTACAGTTCTCTCTGCCTCAGGAGTTTTATTTTATTCTTTGAATCATTCTTTATTGTCATTAATGTTATAATAAAATATGATGCATGTAGCTTATTTCATGATTATGGGGCTCAACCAAAGACTTACTGACACACCCCCCACAGCCTCAGACATAGATCTTAGGGGTCCCTTGGAACTTCTGCATTTCATGTCATAGATATGGAAAATGTAATTAGGGATAGACCCTTGCCCTCATTCTCATAGCCTGTAAAGGGCTCCTACCCTATTTGCAGCTTAGTTGGGGTTATAATGCAGTGGTTAGTGGGAAGGTTGTGAAATCAGAGAGGCGTGGGTTAAAATCCTGGTTTTCTGGACCATCTTAGTGAGCTTGGATAACTTAAGCCCTCCGAGTCTCAATTTCTTCATCTATAAAACATGGATTGGAGTTGTGCCAACATTACAGGTTGTGGTGTGGATTAAATGAGATGACATGGATGGAGGGGTGTGCCTGGACAGGATATCCTTGCCAGGAATATTGGTTACCATTATCTCTGATGCGACAGAAGGTTATCTCCCACTCAATCTTATTTTCTTTGTCCTGCCTTTCCCCTGTTGCTGACTATAGAATGATTAGGCATAGGAATCATGGCTCTAAGTCCTAATTACATGTTATCAGAATCCATGGACTAGATGTACTATTATCTATGGCTATATATCAATTTACCCCAAAACTAGGTAGCTTACAATGACACATTTATTATCACATAGTTTCTGTGGGTCAAGTATCTGGACATAACCTAACCTTGGCTTTAGGGTCTTTCAGAGGCTGTGGTCAAGGTGTTGGCCAAGGCTAGAGCCTCATATGAAGGGCTGACTGGGGAAGCATGGCTTCCCAGATCACTTCTTGCTGGCAGGGTTCATTTCTTTGAAGGCTGTTGGACTGATGGCCTCAACTCCTTGGTGACTGTTGCCTGGAGGCCACCCCCAGTTTCTTGCCATGAGGTCATTTCATCAGAGCAAGCACACAACAGCCAGAGTAATAAGGCCAGCAAGAGAGTCATGACCTCTTTTTTTTGGGTTATGACCTTTTATAACCTAATCTCAGTGGTGGAATCCCACCATATCTGCCATATTCTGTTTATTAAAAACAAAGGACTAGAATATCCTGGTGGCCGAGTGGTTAAGGATCCACCTTTAATGCGGGGTACATGGGCTCCATCCCTGCTCCAGGAAGATTCCACATGCTGCAGGGCAACTAAGCCCATGTTCCAGGATCACTGAGTCCTGAGCACCCTAGAACACATGTTCCATGACAAGAGAAGCCACGTGCTGCAACTGAGAGTAGACCCTGCTTGCTGCAACTGGAGAAAGCCCGTTCGTACCAATGAAGGCCCAGCACAGCCAGAAATAATGGATCCACCTTTAATGCAGGGGACATGGGCTCCATCCCTGCTCCAGGAAGATTCCACATGCTGCAGGGCAACTAAGCCCATGTTCCAGAATCATGAGTCCTGAGCACCCTAGAACACATGTTCCACGACAAGAGAAGCCACGTGCTGCAACTGAGGGTAGACCCTGCTTGCTGCAACTGGAGAAAGCCCGTTCGTACCAATGAAGGCCCAGCACAGCCAGAAATAAGTAAATAAATATATTTTTTGAAGAGTTTCCACAATACTAAAAAAAGAAAAAGTGAAAGACTGGATCCAGCCCACACTCAAGAGGTGGGGATTACAGAAGGATGCACATGTAACAGAAATCATCGGGAACCATGTCATGAGCTTGCCTACCATGCCAGTGGCCTAATTTGCATATATGTAAAACCTACAGCCAGATGGGTAGAAGTGCAGTTGGCATATATAGTGATATCAGCATGGTAGGATTTATGGAGGATAAAAGCTCACAGCTCAGTAACACTTGCTCCCATGGCAGGAGTCCATGCTATTTCTTGCTCTCCAAACACTTGAAGATTGAGTCTCTCTTCACAGACTCTGGTCCCCATTGTGATAAGCACCCTCAGGTAGGGTCCTCTCCAGAGTGATGGCCGAAAGAGCTACCAGGAAAAGAGGCTGTCTCGGCACTGACCTAGGGGTTAAGTTCCATGACCTTCGACCCCAGTCCCTAATCTCTCCTCTCCTCTGCCCAACTGTGTGTGCGGGTGTGCATTAATAAGAAGGATTACTTTAGATCCATGAGATTATTTTATACTGGGTGATCTTTTGTTATGTTGAAAAATCCTATGAAAAGTTACTTGATAAGGCTGCTTCTGGTGATTTCCACTTTTAATATCGAAACAAGTGGGGTGAATGTAATGAGGTTCATTATAGATCTAAGACCTTTCTAGAGCTTTTTAAAAAAAATCTTTATTTATTTTGGCTGTGCTGGGTCTTCGTGGCTACAAAGGCTTGTCTCCAGTAGCAGTGAGTAGGGGTTACTCTGTCGTAGAGTGTGCAGGCTTCTCATTGCAGTATCTTCTCTTTTACATGAGCTCTAGGGCGCTCTGGCCTCAGTAGTTGCAGCTCCCAGGCTCTAGAGTACAGACTCAACAGTCATGGTGCACAGGCTTAGCTGCTCCGAGGCACGTGGGATCTTCCCAGATCAGGGATCAAACCCGTGTCTCCTGCGTTGGCAGATGGATTCTTTACCACTGAGCCATCAGGGAAGCCCTCTTCTGGAGCTTTAAGACTTGTCATTCTCTCCCTTCAGACTCTGTGGTCACATGTCCACTTAGCCCATCAGCGGGTCTTTGAATCCCAATCCCATCAGAGCTTTAGGACCCTGTTGGGAATTTCTCTGGAGCTGGCTCAGGGGTGAAGGTTCACAGAAGGGAAGTGACCTTGGAACCCAAAGCAGGATTAGAACAAGTAGAGTCCCCACCGCTCAGATGCCACGTTGAGCATCCATCCCAAAGGCATCTCTCAAGAAGCTCATATTACGTCTGAGACACAAGAGGTTAGCTAAGCCCACATTCAGATTTTCACTTAGCATCTCCTCCAGTGCTCACTGCTCTCTCAGGTATGTGTCCTTCAACTAACTGTGTGGTCCTTGTCCCTGTGTGCTTACAGAATTTCACGGCCTCTGCATAACAGTCAAGAGACGTATACATTGTTGACTGCAAGCTATGAAGTATGAACTGAGATCCAGAGAGATGCAGTGACTCAGGGAGCAGGAGGCTGAGCCAGGGCTGGAATTCCAGTCCATGACACTCCAAATTCTAAGTGAAAGTGAAAAAGGAAGCTGCTCAGTCGTGTCCGACTCTTGGCGACCCCATGGACTGTAGCCTAGCAGGCTCCTCCATCTATGGGTTTTTCTAGGCAAGAATACTGGAGTGGGTTGCCATTTCCTTCTCCAGGGGATCTTCCCAAACCAGGGACTGAAGCCGGGTCTCCCACATTATAGGCAGACACTTTACTGTCTGAGCCACCAGGGAAGTCCAAATTCTAGAAGTTTCCAAAAGAGAGCTCAGGACCAGCTCCCAAGAGCCGGAACTTCTAATGAGTCCTAATCATGGAGGATAGTGTCCGCATCTGTCATCCCTGGAGATGGTTCTAACAAATGAGGATCTAGAGACACCCCCACCCTGGCCTAGCCTTGCGTCCTCCCCTCCCACAGCCCTGCCAGTGCTTATCCATTCCCCAAGCTTCAGCTTGGCAGCCACATCTCTGACATGGCCCCCACACCCCAGTCCCTGAGCAGGCTCCTGCCACAACACAGATGGATGGGGTTATAAGTGTTTGCCTCACCCCCAGAGCATGCGTTCTGGAGGATAGGAGTTGAGTACCATCGCCACCACCTGGCAGAATGCCTGCTACCAAACAGGCACCTGGTAAAAGTGGTCGGTGCTTGGGGGATGATGTACCATTCCCAGCAGGACCTCCCAGAACTGGTTGCTTTATGCAGCCCTTAAACTGAAATGATGCCCTGAGTTCTGTGTTCTCTCCATTACAGCATCAACCTCACTGGGTGGCCACGGAATGTTCTTTCAACTGGCCTCCTGCCTTAGTTTGTGTTTTTCCCAAAGTAGACCTTGAGATAAAGGTTTGGGTGCAAGTCAGTTATGGGGGCGCAGACAGCCCGATGAACTGTGACTGAGGGGAGACGGTGAGCAGGGAGCAGGTTCTGGCTGTGGGTAACTGCCACTCCATCCCCCTGGAGTATTGTGACAGGTGGGATGGAACCCAGCTCAGGATTGATGGGCTGGGGTGAGGAAGCTCAGAAATGCATCAGCCAGCTCTCATCCCTCAGTGACTTCTCCTGTTCCTGGGCCATTAACTCCCAGCACTGTCCTGCAGCCATTGGTGCACATGGAAACTCTCTGTAGATGACCTCTGGGGTAGGGCAAGGGAATGTGAGAGCGAGGTATCAAGAGACTCTGCTTACTTCTCATTTGGGTAGCAAACGCTTTTATAAGGCTCACAGCTGAAGCTTATTGACACCTTGCTATGTGCCAGGCACGTGTATGATTTTATGTGTTTTTCACGACCGTGTGATTGGTACCATCAGCCCCATTTTAAAGACGAGGAAACTGAGATTCAGAGAAGCTACTTAACTTGTCCAGGCTGCTGAGTGGCAGACCCCGGGCATCCTTCCTGGGGATGTCCGAGGATTTCTCAGCGGGTGCTCATTCCACCTCTAACAGTGCTTTTGGGTTTAAAAATGAATAACAGCAGGAATCCTGGAGACCACTTAAAAGTGCATCCTTAGGAGGTCTAGGCCTGGGGTGGCCACAGGCTGGGAGAGAGTGAAAAGGCAAAGAAGCAGGAAAGAGTAACTCCAAGCAAAGGGGCTGAGTCAGAGCCAAGCAGGAGACAGTGAAGTCAGGACACAGGAGGATCCGCTGGGTGCCCCAGGAAGGGCAGAGAACGCCTCCAGCTGTACCTAGAGGAAACTTGCAAATCAGCAGAAAGGGGTTTGGTTTTTAAGTGTACCAAATGGAAGGGGCGATAAAGAATCAGTGGGACCCCTAGTCATGTATGGATGTGAGAGTTGGGCTATAAAGAAAGCTGAACTACATGAGTTTGAGTAAACTCCGGGAGTTGGTGATGGACAGGGAGGCCTGGCATGCTGCAGTCCATGGGACCACAAAGAGTCAGACACAACTGAACTGAACTGAGTGAGACCCCTAGATCTGCAGCTGAAACGACTCATTTGGGGGTGACTATGGGTTGCCAAATATATAGGCTCGCCATTTTTGTGATGATGTCAGAGCTGAAAGGACCCTCTCTTGTAGAGCCTCTGACCAAGTCTTCATGGTTCAGGTGGGATATTGAGTGTGGCAGTAGGCAGTTGCTCCCCTAGAACCCCACAGCAGAACCGATGGGCAAATCCAGTTCTCACTTTTGCACTGATCATTTCCACTAACACACGCATCTTTGGAGCCTCCCAGTGAACTGTGCAAAGGGGATCAGGTCGGTCCTTCCCCTGGCCCCTGGCCTCATCACCTTCCTCTGTAGAAAGGAGAGAGATGCTGCCTTGCTGTGCGGGCTGTGAGGGTAAAAAGAGCTGGCAGATGTGAGCCTGCCGCTGACTGCCCAGCCCCCAGTTCGTGCAAAGTTCACGTGGCGCTGACCCCGATCCAGCCCAACCTGCAAGGGATTCTGGGCCCAGAACCGCAGCCAGTGCTGTGGGGGCGGGCACAGAGGACCCTCCCACCAGAAGGAGGAGCCTCTCATAAGCGCTCTGCTCCTTGCGTACTGAGTGGCGGCCATCAGCCGGAGCTGTGAGTCAAATATCACCCCCTAAGGTTTGTGAGCAACGCCCAACAACTCGCTCCAGTCCCGGGAGCGAGGACTGGAGCAGAAGGGGAGAAACAGACAGGGGCGGCCACCCTGCCGGGACAGTCAGGCAGAGAGGACCTGTAATTACCGTGGGACTCCTGGAAAACTTTCTTGGTCTCTTTGCTCCTCCGTCCCCACCTGTGAAATGCACGATGGAGTGAGATGGCTAAACTGTTGTGATTTTTGCCATCTTGGGACGTGAAGACGTGTCATTTGACTGTGTTTGGCAAAAATCTTCCTGCTGGCTGAGGGCTCATGGCTTGGAGGAAGACGGAGGTGGGTGATCACGGATTGACTCGGTTCAGCTGTTGTGACCAGGTGGGATGCTGGGCGAGGCTTGGATAGCGGTGGCGTGGGAGGCGTGGGCCTGCCTTCTGGGAGGGAAGGGGGCTGCTGGCCACCAAAGCTAACACTGATGGGCCCTTCTGAGCGCCCTGTCTGCTTGCATTCACTGCATCACCACCAGGCCTCACGGGGTAGGTAGGGGATGCCTGAGGGAGCTGTGGAGGAGAAGAGGTTTGAGCGGGTCATGGAAGGATCGGTAAGGTGGAATGCGGGTGGAAGGGCACCTGCCTTAGGGCAGATGCATGGGAGCAGGAAGATGATGGAGCTAGGGCAAACATGGAGGGCTCCAGGGGGAGAAATCTGGCCCTGGTACTCAGTGGGAAGTGGCTGTGAACTTGGGTGGAGAGGACTGTGGGATTCGCACTGAGTGTTGGGAAGTCTTCCTTGCTGAATACCCTTCTACCTGCTCCTCCGCCCAGGTATGGAGTCCTGCTGTGTTTTCAGGGTGTGGGGGGATGATGGGGGTAGTTGTCTGACTGCAGAGACTTTGGCTGCCTGGGATGAATCTGCCTCCTGTTTTGCTTCTGAGAGCACAGTCTCCAGAGGATATCTGTTGCTGTTTTAGTCAAGGTCCAAGTGCTCCATTCTTCAAGGGAAAGATAGCACAGGAGATATCTTTAGGTTATGTGAGAGCGTTCAGCCGTGGAAGATAGCCAGGACAGAATATGGGAGTCAGGGTAAACTGTTGCGGTGTTTGGCAATCAGGATGGGCAGGCCTGAGGTCTGCTTATCTGGATTTTTTTTACAAAAAAGATCTTCATGACCCAGATAACCACGATGGTGTGATCACTCACCTAGAGCCAGACATTCTGGTGTGCAAAGTCAAGGTGACCTCAGGAAGGATCACTACAAACAAAGGTAGTGGAGGTGATGGAATCCCAGTTGAGCTATTTCAAATCTCAAAAGATAATGCTGCTTAAGTGCTGTGCTCAGTATGCCAACAAATTTGGAAAACTCAACAGTGGCCACAGGAATGGAAGAGATGTCTTCATTCCAATCCCAAAGAGAGGCATTGCCAAAGAATGTTCAAACTACTACATAATTGCACTCATTTCACGTACTAGCAAAGTAATGCTAAAAATTCTCCAAGTTAGGCTTTAACAGTATGTGAACTGAAAACTTCCTGATGTTCAAACTGGATTTAGAAAACGCAGAGGAACCAGAGATCAAATTGCCAACATCCATTGGATCATAAAAAAAGTAAGAGAATTTCAGAAAAAAACATCTACTTCTGCTTCATTGACTATGCCAAAGCCTTTGACTGTGAATCACAACAAATGGTGGAAAATTCTTAAAGAGATGGGAATCCCAGACCATCTGACCTGCCTCCTGAGAAATCTGTATGCAGGTCAAGATGCAACAGTTAGAACCAGACATGGAACTGGTTCCATAGACTGGTTCCAGATTGGGAAAGGAGTACATCAAGGTTGTGTATTGTCATCTTGCTTATTTAACTTATAAGAAGAGTACATTATGTGAAATGCTGGATTGGATGAAGCACAAGCTGGAATCAAGATTGCTGGGAAAAATATCAAGAACATCAGATATGCAGATGACACCATCCTTATGGCAGAAAGCAGAGAGGAACTTAAGAGCCTTTTGATGAAAGTGAAAGAGGAGACTGAAAATGCTCAACATTCAAAAAACTAAGATCATGGCATCTGGTCCAATCACTTCATGGAAAATAGATGTGGAAACAATGGAAACAGTGACAGACTTTAATTTCCTGGGCTCCACCATGGATGGTGACTGCAGCCATGAAAGTAAAAAATGCTTGCTCCTTGGAACAAAAACTATGACCAACCTAAACAGCATATTAAAAAACAGAGACATTCCCGACAAAGATCCATCTAGTCAAAGCTATGGTTTTTCCATTAGTCATGTACGGATGTGAGAGCTGGACCATAAAGAAAGCTGAGCACTGAAGAATTGATACTTCTGAGTTGTGGTGTTGGAGAACACTCTTGAGAGTCCCTTGCACTGCAAGGAGTTCAAACCAGTCAATCCTAAAGGAAATCACTCCTGAACATTCATTGGAAGGACTAATCCTGAAGCTTAAGCTCCAATACTTTGGCTGCCTGGTGTGTGTGAAAAACTGACTCATTGGAAAAGACCCTGATGCTGGCAAAGATTGAAGGTAGGAGAAGGAGACAACAGAGGATGAGGTAGTTGGATGGCATCACCTACTCAATGGACATGAGTTTGAGCAAGCTCTGGGAGTTGGTGATGGACAGGGANAAGCTCCAATACTTTGGCTGCCTGGTGTGTGTGAAAAACTGACTCATTGGAAAAGACCCTGATGCTGGCAAAGATTGAAGGTAGGAGAAGGAGACAACAGAGGATGAGGTAGTTGGATGGCATCACCTACTCAATGGACATGAGTTTGAGCAAGCTCTGGGAGTTGGTGATGGACAGGGAAGCCTGGCATGCTGCAGTCCCTAGGATTGCAAAGAGTTGGATAGGACTGAGCAGCTGAACTGAACTGAACTGATACTCGAGGTTTCCTATATTGCTCTTACTATAGTTATTCTTGTGATTATTTGTTTAATATTTGCTTCTATTCTAATAGGAACTCTTATCTTGTTAATCAATTTTCACATTCCTCAAGAGCAAAGGGTCAGTAGATATATGTGTATATATATATATTTAAATAGGGCCCGATGAGAAATATTTTAGGCTTTGCTGACCATGAGATTTCTTGCACCAACTCAGTTCTGATGTTCTAGTGTGAAAATAGCCATAGACAATAACTCAATGAATGGTTGTGACTCATCTCAAATAAAATCTAATTTGTAAACACTAGTGACTAGCCATAGTTTGCTAGTCTCTGCTGTAGAATTAATTGACATGCAATATATTTGAAACTGAATGAATGGGAATCTTAATTCAACATAAGATCTGGAGGAAGGATAGATTTCATATTTAACTGCACTAGTGGTGGAACAGTTGTTTGTTCCTATTTTTTTAAACCACATATTGGTCCTGAGTTGAAAATAATATTAAATATTCTAAAGGAAATGAGGACCACAGTTAATATGCTCTCCTTTGGCCAACTCTGGAAGGTAATATAATCTAAAGAAATATAATTTTTGTATTTTGCAATATAATTTCAGTGATTTGTCATGATGTTTTTCCCTAAAAGGAAAGAAAAATTTGTGATCAGTAAATATTTCAAAACTTCAAAATGTTATTTATTTTTGCTTTTAATTATCCTCTCAAACTATAAATGTTAGATTAAAAGCACAGTTTAGTAAGCTTTAANATTTCAGTGATTTGTCATGATGTTTTTCCCTAAAAGGAAAGAAAAATTTGTGATCAGTAAATATTTCAAAACTTCAAAATGTTATTTATTTTTGCTTTTAATTATCCTCTCAAACTATAAATGTTAGATTAAAAGCACAGTTTAGTAAGCTTTAAATGATTGGTACTTAGATTATTTAAGACAAAATCTATAGTTGCAGCAGTATAGAAAAATAAATGAGTAAAATTGTCATCCCAATAATTTAACCCAAAACAGCACCAGCCATTTTGTTATTTTGCAATGTAATTAGTCAGGAATGACTATCTTCTACAATATTCAGAGAAAATTAGAATAACTGCCCACTAACAAATTTAAAGTATATGCATATTGATGTATTTGATGAGTATAATTATGTCAAGAAATCACTATAGTTGAATGAGTTTAAACAGTGATAGCTTCTTGAAGTACTTGCCCATTGAGCTGTGTTTTTGAAGGGAAAGAAATGGATTGCCTGGAAGCAAAGGAGAGGACTTTTCACACCAAGCATAGTGGATAATGGATGCATGGCAGGACAAGCCTTAATTTTCCACTCAACTTTGCTAACTTCGGCCTCCCCTAAATAAAGAAGTATTAGAAGAATGCCTCCAAGTCATTTAGCTCTGAAAAGTGAGGCTAATTTGTCCTCAGACACAGCTTTCCAATAGTTTGCCTCAAAGTAGTTTCTGCCGCTTCTCACACAGGCTCTAACATGCTATTGATTTTTGTAAGCTTTGTAATTTTTATTTTTTCTGTCTACCATCTCTTTCATGCTCTGCTTTAGAACTTATCTCACCAGCTGGGCATTCTGCTGGTGGAAACATTTAATCTGAACTTTAGTCATTTTCTATCTGGACATCAAAGAAGAAAAATTTTTTTTATTTTGGTTCATTTATTTACCAGAAAAAAAATAAGACACATTGCAAAAAAAAATTAACTCAAATTATGTGGAAATGGCAAAAATAGATCTTAATGGTACCTACCATGGTTTAATATGCTTATGGTTTGTGTGCTCAAATTGGTTCCTTTGCAAATGGGCCTGTAGGACTTACAAAGTAAAGAAAAAAACATTAGAATAAGGTTTTTGAAATTAAAAAACTTAAGAAAAATTTTATGGAACTAGGAATAACTGAAAAACTGTCAAAGAAAATCAGAAAATGAACTGAAATATTGGGATGGGAAGCAACAGTGGAAAGAATCACCTAAAATGTTTACATATAAAAGAAAACAGACTGGGAAATAGCTTTGTAGATAATACAAGAGTGAATGCTTTTGTCTTAGTCTATGAACTCCTCTCTATAAAGAGAACCTGGTAAGCAACCAATATATATGTGAAGAAAAAAGAAGTGTATAAAAGATAAATAGGACTTGATAGAACTATAAGGACACATTTCAATACTTGTAAATAAAAATTGCATTGCAGCAACATTTCGGTCAAATTCATTGATTCACGTTAAGAGCACTGTCAAACGCTGGTAAAGATGCAGTGAAGTTGGTTAGGATTAAACATGGTGGTGGCATGAAACCATTGTGAGAAGCAATAAGATGGTCATTTCTGCCAAGAGGAGAAAATAATGTAAACGCTTGGGTGAGTCATCCTTCTTCAGGGCAATCACGCTGGAGAAATAATCTCAATGCAGAAATGTATCTATCTAAAAATTTTTATAGCATTAAAAATAAATGTATATAAAAACCTCAATACTAGGAATGATGACACATGCAGACATTTAAAATAGCAGTTATGAATACCATGTACTGCAAGAAAAAATGCTTCTATAGTATTAAGTCTGAATTCAAAATTATATGTACATAATTATATGTACACACACACATATATAAACAATGATTAGTAGAGATGGGAATATGACTATCTTAAATTTTTTCATTGTATTGATAGAAAAGTGAAGTCGTGTCCAACTCTTTGTGACTCCATGGACACCAGGCTCCTCCGTCCAGGGGATTTTCTAGGCAAGAGTACTGGAGTGGGTTGCCGTTTCCGTCTCCAGGGAACTTCCTGACCTAGGGATCGAACCCAGGTCTCCCACGTTGTAGACAGACGCTTTCTGTCTGAGCCACCACTTGATCTTCGCCAAAAGGCCAATATTACTTTCATGCTACAAATGTAATCTTCAATATAATTAATAAAATTTAATTAAATTCAGTTCAGTTCAGTTCAGTCGCTCAGTCGTGTCCGACTCTTTGCGACCCCATGAATCGCAGCACGCCAGGCCTCCCTAACCATCACCATCTCCCGGAGTTCACGCAGACTCACGTCCATCGAGTCCGTGATGCCATCCAGCCATCTCATCCTTGAGCGTCCCTTTCTCCTCCTGCCCCCAATCCCTCCCAGCATCAGAATCTTTTCCAATGAGTCAACTCTTCTCACGAGGTGGCCAAAGTACTGGAGTTTCAGCTTTAGCATCATTCCTTCCAAAGAAATCCCAGGGCTGATCTCCTTCAGAATGGACTGTTTGGATCTCCTTGCAGTCCAAGGGACTCTCNCAGCATCAGAATCTTTTCCAATGAGTCAACTCTTCTCACGAGGTGGCCAAAGTACTGGAGTTTCAGCTTTAGCATCATTCCTTCCAAAGAAATCCCAGGGCTGATCTCCTTCAGAATGGACTGTTTGGATCTCCTTGCAGTCCAAGGGACTCTCAAGAGTCTTCTCCAACACCACAGTTCATTACATTTAATTAAAATATAAAGATTATTAAATAACATTTTAAAGATCTCACATTGTTTATTTAGAGAAAAACATTTGTTTTTCTTAGTGGCACAATTGCTTTTACTTCTCAAGAATTTCTTTGAAACTGGCTCATCTGTCAAACTTCATGTAAGCCCAGTTTGTGCTTTGAGGTGATGACAAAAACCTGAAAAATGTATTTTGGTGAAATTAAGATTTCACAGATTTCTATCCCCAAAATGACATTAATTCCTTTCTAGAGATTGCTAGATTGTGTTAATATGGAGTGTCTGAAAGCATTTCAAAAATATGTAACTTTGGCCTCTTTATTTAATCTGGAGCCTTAGATTCCTAATTCATAAAAGGGTAATAAGATTTTTTTCTTTTTCAAAATTTATTGTCAGAATTAAATGAGAAAAATCTAGGTTCATTAACATAAATTGATTTTGATTCCTATTTTAAGTTATAAAAATAAAATCAGTTAACAAGTGACCTGCTTCTAAATGTGTACTACCAGACTGCTCACCCTGTTTCATTCTCAGTTGTCTGATCTGTGAAATGGAGCTGGTCTGAATGACTTACTGAGGTTCTAACTCATTTTATTGATTCCAAAAGTGAGAGTTCTGCAACCACATGCTTAATTAAATTTTTTCACATTTCATCTTAAAAGTTCTGTGTTTAGTCATTAGGACTATTTGTCTCTAATTAGGAATATTCTCAAAATCTCAGATTATAAGCGGAGTGGAACTCTTAAAGCAACAGATAGCTAGATAAAAATTGAAACCAGTACTGCCTGGATCTAGTTCAGCTTTTGTTGATTATTGTACATCAGTTGCAGGCTATGCTAAATCAGGTTGGATTATAAGAACATCAGATCAGGCTATGCCTTGGACATCAAAGAGATGAAACCAGTCAATCCTAAAGGAAATCAACCCTGAATATTCGTTGCAATGATTTATGCTGAAGCTGAAGTTCCAATTCATTGGCCACCTGATGCAAAGAGCCTATTCGTTGGAAGAGACCCTGATGCTGGGAAAGACTGAAGGCAGGAGGAGAGGGGGGCAGCAGAGAAAGAGATGGTTGGATAGCATTATCGACTCAGTGGAAGTGAGTTTGAGCAAACTCCTGGAGATAGTGGAGGACAGGGAAGAGTCAGACATGACTCAGCAACCAAGCAAAAACAATAACTGAAAATATGGTCAGACTGGTGAATCTGCACAGAGTAAAGCTGAATCAGCTTGAATGATGCTGAGTTAGCACACATTATGTTGCATCATAGTGAACATACAGGTCAAGATCCATGTGAGGGACCCTGGTCCCTCCTCCACATCTCCCCGCTCCATCAAAACTGTCTTCTTTATTTAAAGCTATTAATGTTGCCATATGTTACAAATGTAACCATATGTTACAAATAATATGTTCACATAATGATTCCAATTATTGTAGGACAATCCCTCTCTATTACCATGTTAGTGCCTTGGAAATCTCAATAACCTTAACATTCTGCCCTGGAATTTGCTGACAGGCTGTTTTATCTGGTTCTAAACACAGAATTGTCTTGAAGCTCAAAGCAGAAGCCTGAAAGGAAGGCGAAATCCATTTTCACAAGAGAACTTCATCAGCTTGAGTAGTAAACACTCAAGCTCCACTTGAAAATCAGCGTTTCTCACCCAGGTGGAAAAAACAAAAAAATGTGAAAAGGGAGTGAAATGCAAAGAGAATCCAGAAAGGAGAGTGAGATGGCAACATCACGAGGAGGGCGGGGGCCAGGGTGCACCATTCAAGCTGACCTGGTCGCCATCTGGTTGTAAGCCAGAGCCTCATCCAGAGAGCTGGGTGTTGTGAAGCATGACCTAGATTAGAAATTCACAGGGGCTTTAAGAGCACTCTCCATGTTGATGAGGATGTGATCTTATAAAGGACTGAAGAGAATGTGTCCACTGGAATGGGTAAAGGGAAGATATATTTGACGCAAGACTCTTGCAGGGGGACATGTCCTTAGTCTGCAATGTTGTAGCAGTACGCTGATTAGAGGCAAGGTCTTGCAGAGGGCACAATGTTATGTTTTTATGGTTTCCTTTTTTATAGCAGATATTACCTAATTAGGAAAAAGATTTTATTGCAGATTTTACTTTACTGTAAAAGTCAAAGCACTCTGAGGAAATGAATGTAGCATTCTCCCAAAGTGCTTAGCTAAATGAGAATTTCAAAAAATAGCAACTGGCAAAATCTTCCCCTTTTCCTGTGAATGACTGAGGAAAAGAGAAATAATAGAATAATCTGCCAGAAAAAGATAAATACCTGTTCGTGTAGATGAAATCTCTAGTGCTAAACATTGTAAAACTGTTCAGTGAATTTGATACAAATATCAGCCTTTATGGGAATGGCAGAGTTGAACTTACATATTCATTCCGTTTTGATTATTGACTATTCACAGCCTTGTGCTAGATGTTATTAAGGTGGCTCCACTAATGTTTTCTCTTTCTGCATTAAAGTTCTAAATTGATTAAGAAATATGATGAAGAAATAGGTTTGTCCTAGGATTCCCATCCATTTAGAAATCCCCATGGACACTTTCAGTCAGTAGTTCAGCTCAGACACACCAGGTGTAGACAGTGAGTTTTTCACAGAGATACTGTTAAAGCAACATTAATACAATAGGAAGGGTTATAAAGAAGGGAAAGGAAGAAGCATGCTTCAAGTATATTCCCAGTGCCATAATACTGTATCAATGTATTTTACTTCAGTCTTTTGAAAATAGTGTTGCAGAGTCTTCTAGCTTTCATTTTGTGGTGTATCAGTTTACAGTCTAATTCTCTATTTGGAGGGAAGATGTGGGGTGGGAGGCGGGAGGGGAGATGTGTATAAGAGACAGGTATATGCATATGTGCACTATAACTGGTTTACCAGGTAGCTCAGTGGTAAAG
This sequence comes from Oreotragus oreotragus, assembly GCA_006410675.1. Classification (NCBI taxonomy): domain Eukaryota; kingdom Metazoa; phylum Chordata; class Mammalia; order Artiodactyla; family Bovidae; genus Oreotragus; species Oreotragus oreotragus. The sequence goes on along the minus strand of SJYX01006707.1, from coordinate 6,299 downwards.
AATCCACCTGTCAATTCAAGAGATGCAGGAAATGTGGGTTCAGTTCCTGGGTTTGGGAAGTTCTCTTGGAGTGGGAAATGGCAACNTCTTTCTGGTTAATTTTAAGACCCCTGTCTTTGATGTTCTACAATGTTACTACAGTATGCCCAGGTATCATTTATTTATGTTAACAGATTTGCTTGCATTCCTGAATCTAGGAATTCACTTCTATTATGAATTCTGGAGGTTTAAAATTTTTTTCTTCCACTTCCATTATTATTATTTTTTTCTGGATCTCAAATTAGACTTATATTCAGCCTTTTCCCTGCAGTTGTAGGAAGAGACCTGGGGATAGATTTTGCTAAATAGAAGGAAAAACTGAATAAAATTATACTTTTAAAGATCTCCTCCATTGCCTAGGGATGTAGTGAGAGTATTGTACTAAAAATGTACTAGAGTGTTGTATTAGAAATGTCTGAGCAGAGTTTGGGTGTGCCTGAGGAATCCTTCTGGCTGATATTCCAACATGATAAAGGTGAATTTATAAGATAATCTTCAACTTCCTTAAAATCTTAAAATTCTAATATTAGTATAATAATGTTCAAATAATTTTATTTCTAAAGCCTCTAGAGAGTTGTTAAATATAGTACCTTAACCTACATCTCATGATAATACATGTAAAAAGGGCTTATCTCACCACTCTTTCAAGAATGCCAAAATTAATTTAAAATGTTTTAGACAGTTGACCTTGATGTTCACTCAGCATGGATTAATGTTGACATGAATAGTGCAGTTACCTGTCAAAATTATTTTAGAGTGCCTCAGTGTTCTTGTGAAGCTTTAATTAATTTTAAAATGTGTATTAAAGAAGCAAATCTTCCCTCTTTGGCTACAGTTCCCATTTACTGTTCTATAAGTCTTTAAAAAAAAATTCTGGCCTATAGGGTCTTTGAAAAAAGAACCGGTACTTCTGTTTATCCAAATGTTTGTCTTTAGAAAGCATGTCCACCACCACTCTGGATTTCTTGTACTCTTTAGGTTCATCATGTAATTCATATCGACCTACTTCCCCCCATACTGTCTTTATTATCACTTTCTAAGTCAAACAAACAAAAAATAAATACATTAATAGATGTTGAGCATTTAAAACAGTGACAGCTGATACATGAGAAAGTGACATATGAAACTGGGAGAAGAGTCTGTGGCATCTCTTGCCTTGTTCACGGTCATTTGGGTCATCTTTACTGTGCTGTCCTCTGTGACTGATGGTGTACAGTGCCTCGTGCCCCACTCTCTGTCTGGTTAAAAGACCCCTGTAGTTATTGTACAGAAATGTGACCATAGGAGTTATTGTACAGAAACACCCTACACACATGAACACTGAAGTCCTGTATTTCCAGAACTGAGAATCAGTGTGTTGGGAGTCTGTGTTTTCTGCAAGGGTTGTGACCTGAAGCTTTTTAAAGAACCATCCACCTTTGGGGACGTGTTTGTGAATTATCCATCACCAGCCATTTGTTCCTGGATACCACCACAAATACTAGCTTGCCAGTTAAAGCTGACATTTAATTTGATGCACCTCTGGATCTGGATGAGACATTAAATTGTCTTCCTCCCTCTCCATTAGGTAGGTGAACAGTTTTTAAACTATTAGTGAAATTTGAAGTCTTCTGAAAAGTATGTGTATGGCCCATAGCACAGTACAGGTAGCATTAGTAACAGTTTCCACTGTAGAAGGTTTTCAGATACTTGAATAAATAAAAATCTTTACTTGAAAAAAATTTGTATTTAATAGCATTGTTAGTCTACCTTAACAGAAAGAAAGTGAAAGTCGCTCAGTTGTGTCTGATTCTTTGCAACCCTATGGACTGTCCATGGAATTCTCCAGGTCAAAATACTGGAGTGAGTGGTCTTTCCTTTCTTCAGGGGATCTTCCCAACCTAGGGATTGAACCCAGGTCTCCCGCATTGCAGGCAGATTCTTTACCAACTGAGCTATCAGGGAAGGTTAACAGAATTAACCCACCTTAACAGAATTTCCATACTATACATCTCCTGAGGCTGTCCATGTAAACAACACAGCCTTGATTTTATATAGTACAAAGCCTGTATGGCTGTAGAAAGTGGTCTTGCATCTTAATGTAACAGGAAAAAAGTTGTCACATCTTCTTGCAGAGATGACATAAATGTTCTCATTGAATTGGTCATCAGGAAACTCAATAACTATTATAACTACTCTGAATTAGTGTTATTTCTCAGTAACACTAATTATTAATATGTACCCATTCAAATCAATGTTTATTGGTATATGCATCTATAGTAATTTATAATTTTCAGAAAGTTAAAACAGTGAATCTTGTGCAAGTACAAAAGAAAATGAGCCAGGAACATTTTATAAGTCAACAATTTTATTCAACTCAGGAATTAATGAGTAAACTAGCAAGATGTAAAGACTGACTCAAACAGAATTTGAAGGACATATACACATGTGTGTGTATGAAGCAAATACATAATTCTAAATTGATTAGCATTTCTTAGGACAACAAAATGAGTTGTTTGTGATGTTTGTGATTATCTTGGTTACATGACAGAAATTACTCGTAACTTCACTGAACAAAATTTATTGTATTACTATGGACAAATATCTTTTACAATACGAATAGCTCTGTTCAAGTTAATGTCTAGGCCACAAAATTATAAAATAGCCTACAAACAGAAAATCAACTAAGTATGTACCTTCATGTAAGATGAGACTGTATCTGGAGGGTTTGATAGATAATGCCAACCAAATTGCCTTGCTCATTTCCAAATCTCAACACGGAGAACAACCAAATATATTAGGGATGTGAAAAATGTCCCTATGGTTGAAGATATATGAATTGTAATTGTCCTGGGTCTGTTTCTCTGAACATATAAATGAAAGCTGAGTCTTTTTAGTTACTTATGCATTTATCTATCTTGGAGCTTTCCTGTTGTTCGGTCCCACAGTTGTGTCCAACTCTTTGAGACCCCATGAACTGCAGCATGCCAGGTTTCCCTGTCCTTCACCATCTCCCGGAGTTGGCTCAAACTCATGTCCATTGAGTCAGTAATGCTATTCAACCATCTTATCCTCTGTTGTCCCCTTCTCTGATCTTTCCCAACATCAGGGATTTTCTAATGACTTGACTCTCTGCATCAGGTGGCCAAAGTATTGGAGCTTCAGCATCAGTCCTTCCAAAGGATATTCAGAATTGATTTCCTTTAGGATTGACTGGTTCGATCTCCTTGCTGTCCAAGGGACTCTCAAGATTCTTCTCCAGCACCAGAGTTCGAAGGCATCAAGCCCAAGAAAATAAAGTCTGTCACTATGTCCATTGTTTCCCCGTCTATTTGCCATGTAGTGATGGAACTGAATGCCATAATCTTGCTTTTGGAATGCTGAGTTTTAAGCCATCTATTTCACTCACCTCTTTTGGAGTGAAGTATAGTATTTATTCTTGAGGAATGATTTTTTTCTTATGTAGTCTTTCTGGTTTAATGCTTCATGTGTGTGTATACATGATTTACTTATGTCTTTAATATATCATGTGTCAAAATTTTGAGATATAAGACCAACAGATACAAGTAAAAGGTCTTTATCATCAAGCCCAAGTTATCTTTACTTTTTAAGCAATTGAAAATATGTCCATCTATTAGTGTTAATCCCATCTGCCGTGATGATTTATGTAATGATTTATACAATGAATATCGCCTCATAATTGGGAAGTTTTTCTTTCTCATACCTGAATGGTTATTTGTAAATTCTTCCCATAGAAATTAGACTTGATCCATGCTAGTATATTTCCTTCCTGTCATTTGAGCTTTACTTTTTAAAATTTATTTATTTTTAATTGAAGGATAATTGCTTTACAATATTGGTTTGATTTCTGCCATACATCCACATGAATTAGCCAAAGGTGTACATATGTCCCCTCCCTCTTGAACCTCCCTCTCACCTCCCACCCCTCTAGTTTGTTTACAGAGCCAATGTTTGTATTCCTTGAGTCAAACAGCAAGTTTCCATTGGCTTCCCATTTTACATATGGTAGTGTATATGCTTCTATGCTGCTCTCTCCATTTACCTCACCCTTCCTTCTTTCCCCCTGCCCTTGTCCATAAGTCTGTTCCCTATATCTGCGTCTCCATCATTGCCCTGCAAATAGGTTCATCAGTACCATCTTTCTAGATTCCATATATATGTGTTAATATACAATATTTGTTCTTCTCATTCTCACTTACTGACTTACTTCACTCTGTATAATAGGCTGTAGGTTTATCCATGAGACGCGGTCTTCAAATGTTGGTCTTTTTGTAGGGTGCGATGCTCTCTGTCCCTTCCTCCTATCAGTTTTTCCACTCCTTGATCATACACCAAGGCACTGATTAGTCCATATTAATGGGCAGAAACACTGCATTCTGTGATCACATCTGTGTGTATCTCTCTCACTCTAATCTTCTGTCACCTCTGGGTGAAATCAATAAGCCACGCAATTCTCTCTTCCTGCACTCTTTCCCTTGTACTCACAATTAGAGAAGACTGGTGATCACTTTGGATTGTGCAGCTAGGTAGAAAGAAGTGCTAGATTCACAAGATTAGCATTTAGGCTCATAGAAGGAAGATGTTCTGTTCTCTTCCAGGAAGTTTCATGTTCCCACAGTGTTTGACCAAGATTCTGCTTCACTAGTTCAGCTAGTAATATGGGGCTGGTTCTTGCCCTAGTGGTATTGCTGTGCATCTTGGGGCTCTTGGTTCTCTGGGGAAACTTGAGTAGAGAAGGAACAATTGGCAACTTCACTTATACACCTAATAGTTATCACCTGATTCTTTCTGCAAAATGTATATATTGATTAATGTCTCATATAGACAGTTTATATTAAAGCTCTCTGTGAAACATAGAAAGAAGATATTTTTCATAAAAAGAGTAAAAATGGAAAACAGCTCTTTTTAGTACATTTTAAATTACATTTTTTTCTCTACCTCTCCCCACTATGACAAAGTGACGTTAAAATTACTATTTAAAATAGGGAAAAGAAAGCAAAGCAAAAAAGAGAGAGAGAAAGGGAAATTAAAGGGAATTTGTTATTGAGTTTCTCTTTCATGTTGGGGAATCTAGTATTCCTTGAGAGGCAGCCTACTGTCATGATGAAGGGATTGGACTCTGAAATCGTATTTCCTGGACTCACTCATCTTCTACCACCTACTGGCTAAGTAACCATGGGCAAATTAAATAGCCTTTTTGCTCCTCAGTTTTCTCATCTGAAAAATGGAAATAATAATGGCTGCTAACAGGATCAGGTAACTTATTCTTTATAAAACAACATGCTAAGTGATGTGATTTTGTATCTTTGCCTTCAATTTTTACAGTCACCCTGTAAGAAGCACTTAATATTTCAATGAGAAAAAGTAATCACCATGAAAGATCACATCTAAATTATTAACACGTCACTTTTTACTGAAATAAAAGGTGTAAATACGTGTGTATTTTAGAGTTACTACAAACAAAATAAAAGGTTTGGCCCAGTTTGGAAATGATCAAGGGTTAGGAAATGTTTGTCTCTAATGTTGGTTTCATTTATCTGTTTTCCTCGTCAACACAGTGCTCAAATTACATCAAAGAGGAGTAACACAGTGAAGTTGCTTTCTCTGTTTTTAAGGAAGACTGATAAGATGAGACATTTCATTTGGAAAAAATTAAATCCCTTTTACTCAATCTCCCTGTATTGTAGCCACTACTTACCTTTCCAAATTCTTAAATACTATCATTGTTTCTGACAAGTTCAATTTTCTAGGCAAATAGCATTAATTGCTTTTTCCCATACATGCGCCATTTATATTTTTAAAAATTTATTGGTGTTCCATTGATCTATATTTCTGTCTTTGTGCCAGTACCATACTGTCTTGATGACTGTGGCTTTGTAGTAGAGCCTGAAGTCAGGTAAGTTGATTCCTCCAGTTCCATTCTTCTTTCTCAAAATTGCTTTGGATATTCGAGGTTTTTTGTATTTCCATACAAATCTTGAAATTATTTGTTCTAGTTCTGTGAAAAATACCGCTGGTAGCTTGATAGGGATGGCATTGAATCTGTAGATTGCTTTGGGTAATATACTCATTTTCACTATATTGATTCTTCCAATCCATGAACATGGTATATTTTGCCATCTATTAGTGCCCTCTTTGATTTCTTTCATCAGTGCTTTATAGTTTTCTATATATAGGTCTTTAGTTTCTTTAGGTAGATATATTTCTAAGTATTTTATTCTTTTCATTGCAATGGTGAATGGAATTGTTTCCTTAATTTC
>SJYX01006706.1:0-14450 GCA_006410675.1 Oreotragus oreotragus | reverse complement strand
CCAGGCTACTCCGTCCATTGGATTTTCCAGGCAAGAGTACTGGGGTGGGGTGCCATTGCCTTCTACAACCTGATTAATCACTTTTCTCTCCTCTGCCCCAGAACAGCCCACGCTTCAGCTATTGAAGGCTTTCCCTAGCTAGGAGTGACTTTGAATGAGACTTAAGGAAAGCCTTGTGACAAAAGGAGTCATAGCTATTGTAATTTTTAAGATAACTCTTCCACCACTGCACTTTACATTTTTCTTTCTAAAAGAAATTCTCATGAAGAACAGCCATCATTGAAATCAGAAAGACTGCTTTTATCATTGTAATTATAACAATATTAATTATGCAGTTTATTACTATATTAAATGTAGAGGGTTTCCACCTCAAGTAAACACAATAAAATGAAATGTAAATGAGCAGGTTAAGAGCCAACTATTCATATTCCAAAAGGATTCTTCAATTCAAAAAGGACTCACTGCAGCTTTTCTAATCATTGTAATTATAACAATATTAATTATGCAGTTTATTACTATATTAAATGTAGAGGGTTTCCACCTCAAGTAAACACAATAAAATGAAATGTAAATGAGCAGGTTAAGAGCCAACTATTCATATTCCAAAAGGATTCTTCAATTCAAAAAGGACTCACTGCAGCTTTTCTAAAAAAAAAAAAAAAATCCCCGTGGTTTTAAAAATAATTAAAAAATTTTAATTTACACATAATTTTCAGCAACTCTTCTATTACACAAAACGATGAACAACTCAGCATGTATATAGATCGTGCCATAAAGAAAAAGCTCATAAAAATTTCCCATGAGTTATGTAATTAACTGTGACTATAAGAATGAACATAAACATTGGTTATAATGCATATAAAACCACTAGNACCACCCATCTCACAAAGCTTGAACCTCTCCTAGTGTTACATGCCTCTTCCCACTTTGAGGGGCAGTCTGGGCACTGGTGATCTGTCCTTCTCATCCTGGCTTTGTAAGGCGCTCCCCTAAGTTTTTCCTGCTCCCGAGTTTCTCTAGTTCCTCCTGAATCTTCCTAGATAAGCTTGTCTAAATGATGCAAGAACTTTCTCTCTAATGAATCTGTGCTTTTCTCCACTTTAATCACACCTGGGCTGTGTCTACCACAGTCTCTTCACAGCTTCACTTGTAGTTTCTGTTAAGTTTTCAGCTTTCTATTTTACACTGGAGTACAGCCGATTGACAATGTTGTGATGGCTTCAGATGGACAGCAAAGGGACTCAGACATACATACTCATGTGTCCATTCTCCCCCAAACCCTTCTCCCATCCAGGCTGCCACATAACATTAAGCAGAGTTCCCTAGGCTGTACAGTAGGTCCTTCTTTATCCATTTTATTGTCAGATTTTATTTACTCCTTACTTTCTTTATGTCCCCTAAATTAATTTCCTAAAAACCCACTTTCTCTCGTCTCAGGCCCCATAGCTAGTATTTCATTTTCACAATCACCTTGCCTCATTTAGGGGTGAGGTGGGCAGGGGGGCAAACTGGCCCAGTGGAGGGAGGGGGCCTTAGCCACCTGCAGCCTGTGGCCTGAACAGCCACAAGGCTCCCCCAGGGATAGAGTGGTACAGACTCTGCCTGCTAAGGCAGGAGATGCAGTAGACTCGGGTTCAATCCCTGGGTCTGAAAGATCTGGAGTAGGCAATGGCGACCCTCTGCAGTATTCTTGCCTGGAAAATTTCATGGAAAGGAGGAGCCTGGCAGGCTACAGTCCGTGGGGTTGCAAAGAGTCAGACAAGACTGAGCACGTATGCACATCACAGACACCAATGTGGAGTCAAACATCCCAGTTCACCTTCAGAGGCTTTAATTATGCTTTAATGCTTATCATAATTAAGCAGAAATAGTGATTCTAATTAGCATATTGACAGAAACCACACAAGTATGCTTCCCTGGTGGCTCAGATGGTAAAGAACCCAGCTACAATGCAGGAGACCCAATTTCAATCCCTGGGTTGGAAGATCCCCTGGAGGAGGAAATGGCAACCCACTCCAGTATTCTTGCCTGGAGAATTCCATGGACAGAGACGCTTGTGGGCTACAGTCCACAGGGTCGCAAAGAGTCAGATATGACTGAGCAAATAACACACACAAGTAGATCCATATAATCGCACACTTCACCTACTTGTAGCTTAATGGTGTTCCATCCTTGTTTACTTTGCCCTTGTTTCCCTTTCAGCTTGAATGAGCACAACTTTTGAAGTCTTTAATTTATGACTGTTTTATCTTAAGCAAGTCCTGCTAGAGGGTGACAGATGGTGAATGTCAAAAACCAAGAGAGAGGGTTTTTGTTTAGCCTTTGATTTTTTTTTTTTTTAAGCCAGAGAAATGTCCGATTGTGCTCATAGTTTGTTGGAGTAGGCAATGACAACCCACTCCAGTGTTCTTGCCTGGAGAATCCCAGGGACGGGGGAGCCTGGTGGGCTGCCGGCTATGGGGTCGCACAGAGTTGGACATGACTGAAGCGACTTAGCAGCAGCAGCAGCAGAAGGAGAAAATTATTTCTGTTCTCAAAACACTATAATAATAACAAAAGTAAAACAAAGAACATGGACTTCCCTGGTGGTCTAGTGATTAAGAATCTGCCTGCCAATGCAGGAGACACTGGTGGTGTCCCTGGTCCAGGAAGATTCCACATGCCCGTGTGCCAGAACCACTGAGTCAGAGTGCTAGAGTCTGTGCTCTGCAACGAGAGAAGCCATCGCAATAAGACTCCTAAGCACGGAAGGTAAAGAACAGGCCCTGTTCCCTGCAACTAGAGAATGCCAAGGGCAATATCGAAGACCCTTAGCAACCAAAAATGAATAACTAAATAAATCCTTAAAAAAAAATCATTATCATCATCACCACGATGGCACAGATAATGGTGGCAGTGATTACAGCAGTCATCAACCCAGAGGTACGTGTATGTGCCAGGCACTGTCTCAGGAAGTGTTCCTGCATTATTCTTTTTGGAGGGGGGTTATACAGTGAGGCATGTGGGATCTTAGTTCCCCCTACCAGGGATCGAACCTCCACCCCTTACATTGGATGCACAGAGTCTTAACCGTTGGACCACCAGGAAAGTCCCGTTCCTACATTATTTTATTTAATCTTCATAATAACTTTAAAAGGTAATCGTAACTACTTCCATTTTACAGAAGAGAAAACTGAAGGAAGGATAAACTGATAAATGTTTCCACTGCTACTGTGAAGACATAAGCAGCAAGACCTAGGGTCAGAATTTGAATCCAGGCCTCTCCAGCTTCAAGCCCACACAGGGAACTTCTCTATCCTGTGTCGCCACTTCTCCTGCCATATCACCGTACAGTTATTCCACAACTGCAGTTAGTTTGTTCCTAAAAATATACGTTCTTAAAAACAGTACCCTGTTCTACCTATCTAAAACACAGAGATAATTTCCATTATGTAGGGGTAAACTACAGATTTTATCAATTATCAAAACTTCAGCCATTTCTAAAGAATTGGGAGATGAAAGTCTTTTTTTTTTTTTAAGTCTATTTTCTAGTTGCCCAAAATGAAAGTCTGGTTTTCTTGTATATAAAATTCGTAAGGGTTTTTATGCGGCTGTAGCCTAAGGGAAGTGGAGAAGGAAATGGCAACCCATTCCAGTGTTCTTGCCTGGAGAATCCCAGGGATGGGGTAGCCTGGTGGGCTGCTGTCTTTGGGGTTGCACAGAGTCGGACACGACTGAGGCGACTTAGCAGCAGCAGCAGCCTAAGGGAAGGGGTACTGCTATGTTGAGAAGCCATTAAAGGCTTAATTTTTGTTCTTTAAGAGATGAGGGAAGCTTTGCTCAGTAAATTGGTTTGCTTAAATTGTTTGTGAAAATTTAAAAATTCCCCAAGTTCCTCCAAGCAGAATCAGCTAGTTTCTTATCCTTGTTTCATGCTCTTTCTTTGTACGTATTTCTCTTACAGGATAGTACTTCGTATTCAGTGTGGTAACTATCTGTTTCTCTGTGTCCTGGGCCATAGACTAGGCTCCCAGAAAGTGGGGTTAAGACCATTGTACCCTTAGCAGCTAGCACACAGCAGTATTTAATACATATTTACTGATTTAGTGAGTGATTGTAAGGAGTAGAGTAAGAAGACATTTTACTTTTATATAATTGATGGCTCATTACTAGATTAGTATTCAGTGTTTTGTGAGAATCCTGGCAACCCACTCCAGTACTCTTGCCTGGAGAATCCCCATGGACAGAGAAGCCTGGTGAGCTACAAGCCATGGGGTTGAAAAGAGTTGGGCCTGACTGAGCAACTAAGCACAGCACAGTGCGGATCTCATTTAAAATGGACATTCAGGGAATCCCTTGGTGGTTCAGTGGTTAGGACTCCACACTTCCACTGCCGAGGAGCAGGAGTTCGATCCCTGGTCAGGGAACTAAGAGCCAAGTCACACGGGGTGGCAAAAAATAAATAAATAAATAAATAAAATAAGATGGATATTCATTTCATTTTTCTGAGTTTATATTGAATGAAATCTATTTTTGCTGGAAGAGGTCTTGTTTAACACCACTGGTAATAAAGAATACATGATAATAAAAAAGCACTTTCAGGGGAGAAAATTTAGGCATGAATGCTAGTAACTATATATATAAATAAACATCATTAATTCTGAAAAATACAAAATATTTGACCCATTAACAGAACAGATAATAACGAAAACTGATGACTTTTCTGTTAAGTAAACAAAAACTTTGTTCCCATTACCCAAAACCATTTGAGACTTTTTTAAACTGCAAATGTTGCAAAAATTTTAAATGTTTTTGTTTGCATATATTGAAATAACCAGACATCTTTTCTCTTTTATTCTGTGAATTACATGGACTGATTTTTGAATATTATGCCAACCTTCTTACTCTTTGGATACATCCCACTTGGTCATCATGTATTATTCTTTTTTAATATCTTACGGGGTTTAAGATGCCAATTTTTTCTTTAATAGAAAAACTGACATTTACTGTAACAAACTACTCCCTAAAGAAATGAAATACTAAGCCACAATGTGGCAATTTTCTTGTATCAGAACTATTCATCATCTTAAAATATGTGTGTGTCAGTTGCTCAGTCATGTCCGACTCTTTATGATCCTGTGGACTGTAGCCCACCAGGCTCCTCCAACCACGGGGATTCTCCCGGCAAGAATACTGGAGTCGGTGGCCATTCTCTTTTCCTGGGGATCCTCCCGACCCTGGGATCAAACCTGCATCTCCTGCATTGCAGGTGGATTCCTTACCATCTGAGCCACCAGGGAAGTGCATAAATAGTTTCTGGGAAAAGAGTTATTGTTGAAGACCAAGTATCAAAATCAGTATTACATACAATACTCGAAACCTTGTTTCATTCTACAAACTGGTTAATCACTTTTCTCTCCTCTGCCCCAGAACAGCCCACGCTTCAGCTATTGAAGGCTTTCCCTGGCTAGGAATGACTTTCAATGAGAGTGAAGGAAAGCCTTGTGATAAAAGGAGTCATAGCTATTGTAATTTTTAAAATAACTCTTCCACCACTGCACTTTACATTTTTCTTTTTAAAAGAAATTCTCATGAAGAACAGCCATCATTGAAATCAGAAAGACTGCTTTTGTCATTGTAATTATAACAATATTAATTATGCAGTTTATTACTATATTAAATGTAGAGGGTTTCTACCTCAAGTAAACACAATAAAATGAAATGTAAATGAGCAGGTTAAGAGCCAACTATTCATATTTCAAAAGGATTCTTCAATTCAAAAAGGACTCACTGCAGCTTTTCTATTAAAAAAAAATCCCCATGGTTTTAAAAATAATTTAAAAATTTTAATTTACACATAATTTTCAGCAACTCTTCTATTATACAAAACAATGCACAACTCGGCATGTATATAGATCATGCCATAAAGAAAAAGCTCATAAAAATTTCCCATAAGTTATGTAATTAACTGTGACTATAAGAATGAACATAAACATTGGTTACAATGCATAGAAAACCACTAGAAAAATTTATGCTCACACTATTTACTGTTTACAATTCTATGTAAGGACTTTACATTGCTAGTTTCTAAAGTGAAAAGAACTTTAACATGCCCATTATGTCCTTTTCTAATTACTAATTTTTTGCAAACTTTTCTTTATTAATGATAGAAACATAAACTTCAGTTTGCCTGGTAGAATCACAGAAAATTTGAATTAGTTAAGTAAAATTTGATGACCCATAGGTAATAAATATTGCACATTATCCACAGAATCCCAGTGTCAGAATTGTGTACTGCAGGATTAAGAGACACAGAAATCTAGGAATCTGGAGAGAATGAGGAGCTCCAAGTCATAACCTGGGTGGAACTGTGGTTTGTGAATGTCAGATGACTCTCAACTAACATGGATATCTTTAAAAGAGCTGTTAAGTTCTTAGAACAAGGGAATTTTGAAGTCATGGTATATTTCTTTTGAACCAAATGGCCTTCTCCAACTTAGTTCTAGAATTCCTAAGTAGATGATGTTAGTAATTCTTCTTTTCCCAAATTTACCTTGGGCTTGGTAACATGGAGTTCTTTCACCATTTGAATATAATGCTTCTTCCAAACATCCTGCTCATAGGGAGTTGGAGAGACATTGATGTACCAGTTAAACCGTAAACATTTTAGCATCCAGAGCTGATCCAGTTCAGTTAAATTATTCCAATGCCAGCTCACCTAGAAAAATAATGTTAAAAAACTATTCAGTTTGCACGTCCATTTTCTCTAGATTTTGAGCCGTCACCCTGGTAAAGAGAGAACTTCTTTCTTTCTTTCTTTCTTTCTTTATTTATTTATTTATTCCTGGAGTGGGTTGCCATGCCTTCCTCCAAGGGAACTTCCTGACCAAGGGATCGAACCCTCTTCTCTGCACTGCAGACGGGTTCTTTACCACAGAGCCACTGGCAAAGTGGATTCATGGATTCATTCCTGAATGAATCAGAGAAAACATAATTTTAACTAGATAAACCAGGCTTGGAATTCACAAGTAGTTTCTTTTTGGTCCTTTTCCTCCAAATCAGAACCAAGTTATCTCTTACCTGAAGTGCTTCCTAACCAGGCAGGAAGATTTTTTTTTTAAATTTTAATTGGAAGATAATTACAACATTATGATGGTTTTGCCATACATTGGCCATAGGTATATGTGTGTCCCCTACAACCTGAACACCACTTTCACCTCCCTCCCCATCCCATCCCTCCAGGTTCTCACAGACCACTGGCTTTGGGTACCCCTTTTTCTTTTCTTTTCCATTTTTTAATGTTAATTCAGCCAGAATCCAAGTCAACTAATATTTATCGAGCACCTATTAACCATCCTCGTCACAACCTGAAGGGTAGTATAATTACTATTCTCCCCTTGAAAATGGGGAAACTAAGCTTCAGATAAGACTTTGGTACTTCCTAAAGATCTCTGACTATGCCAAAGCCTTTGACTGTGTGGATCACAATAAACTGTGGACAATTCTGAAAGAGATGGGAATACCAGACCACCTGACCTGCCTCTTGAGAAACGTGTATGCAGGTCAGGAAGCAACAGTTAGACCTGGACATGGAAAAACAGACTGGTTCCAAATAGGAAAAGGAGTACCTCAAGGCTGTATATTGTGACCCTGCTTATTTAACTTCTATGCAGAGTACATCATGAGAAATGCTGGGCTGGAGAAAGCAGAAGCTGGAATCAAGACTGCTGGGAGAAATATTAATCACCTCAGATATGCAGATGACACCATCCTTATGGCAGAAAGTGAAGAAGAACTAAAGAGCCTCTTGATGAAAGAGGAGAGTGCAAAAGTTGGTTTAAAGTTCAACATTCAAAAAACGAAGATCATGGCATCCAGTCCCATCACTTCATGGCAAAATAGATAGAGAAACAGTGGAAGCAGTGGCTGACTTTATTTTTCTGGGCTCCAAAATCACTGCAGATGATGACTGAAGTCATGAAATCAAAAGAGGCTTACTCCTTCGAAGAAAAGTTATGACCAACCTAGATAGTATTTTAAAAAGCAGAGACGTTACTTTGCCAACAAAGATCTGTCTAGTCAAAGCTATGGTTTTTCCAATAGTCATGTATGAATGTGAGAGTTGGGCTATAAAGAAAGCTGAGCGCCGCAGAATTGATGCTTTTGAACTGTGGTGTTCCCTTGGACAGCAAGAAGATCCAACCAGTCCATCCTAAAGGAGATCAGTCCTGGGTGTTTATTGGAGGGACTGATGTTGAAGCTGAAACTCCATTACTTTGGCCACCTGATGCGAAGAGCTGACTCATTTGAAAATACCCTGATGTTGGGAAAGATTGAAGGCAGGAGGAGAAGGGGAGAACAGAGGATGAGATGATTGGATGGCATCACCAACTCAATGGACGTGAGTTTGGGTAAACTCCGGGAGTTGGTGATGAACAGGGAGGCCTGGTGTGCTGCGATTCATGGGGTCACAAACAGTCAGACATGACTGAGTGACTGAACTGAACTGAAGGATCTCTTGGAGTCTGCGTATGAAAGGTGTATGAAAGCTACAGAAACTCCAGTTGGCACATTGCTTATTGTTTTCATGATATGCTTTTTTTCCCTCCATTCTTATGATTTAACTAAATATATAAAGGGAACACAATGACTAATACTATATTGGTGTGTCCTAAATAGCCTTTAAGATTCAATACAGCATTAAGTATTTGTCCTGGGGACTTTCCTGGTGGTCTAGTGGCTAAGATTCTATGCTTTCAGTGCAGGGGGCCAGGGTTTGATCCCTGGTTAGGGAACTGGATTCCACGTGCTGCAACTGACACCTGGTGCAGCCAAATTAATACATTTAAAAAAAAAAAGTATTCTGTACCTTCCATTTTCATAGGATTATGGTCAACCCTACATATCCAGCAAATGGTGGAGGTGACCCTATTATGTGTAGTAAGTTTTTAACATAATTTATTCCAGGTTTTAAATAAGTCTTAGTAGAAACTAGAGTCAAGTTCATATATAAAGTTGAGACTAGGCATTCCATGTCTCTTATCAAGAATTGCAGAGATGATAGCTAATCTTCACGTTAATTTCATCCTTGGAAAACTGGCCCCATTTTCAAGGTTCAGTTCAGTTCGGTTCAGTCACTCAGTCGTGTCCGACTCTTTGTGACCCCATGAATCGTAGCACGCCAGGCCTCCCTGTTCATCACCATCTCCCGGAGTTCACTCAGACTCACGTCCATCGAGTCCGTGATGCCATCGAGCCATCTCATTCTCTGTCATTCCCTTCTCCTTCTGCCCCTAATCCCTCCCAGCATCAGAGTCTTCTCCAATGCGTCAACTCTTCTCATGAGGTGGCCAAAGTACTGGAGTTTCAGCTTTAGCATCATTCCTTCCAAAGAAATCCCAGGGCTGATCTCCTTTAGAATGGACTGGATGGATCTCCTTGCAGTCCAAGGGACTCTCTAGAGTCTTCTCCAACACCACAGTTCAAAAGCATCAATTCTTTGGCTCTCAGCTTTACAGTCCAACTCTCTCATCCATACATGACCACAGGAAAAACCATAGCCTTGATTAGACGGACCCTAGGCAGCAAAGTAATGTTTCTGCTTTTGAATATACTATCTAGATTGGTCATAACTTTTCTTCCAAGGAGTAAGCATCTTCTAATTTCATGGTTAACTCAATAATAAATAATGTTTCAGTGCCCCCAAAAGGAGCAGAAGACTCTGTAATGGAACTTGCTACCCATCCATCTGTTTATCTGTCTCTCTTCCCCCCTCCTTCCATCCATTGTGTTTGGAGTTTCTATTACGTCCAGGATTATTTTATGGGCTGAAGATAAGACATGTAGGGGAGAGGGAAGCAGAAGGGGGCACGATTAGGAGAAATAGTAGGTGCAGTATCTAGATGGAGCAAAAGGCTTAGAGGATCTGATACAACACTGCAGGCAGAAACAGAAATCACAACCACTTTGTGCAACCCAGAATGAAACTGCACTGCCCTGAATCCTCATATGGTTAGTTAATTCAATCAAGATGTGGAGTTTGGGAGGGAGGGGATGGGGAGAAAGTTTTTCTTAATTCTCACCCTTTTCCTCTTTTGACTTAGATCGGGTTTAGACCTGGGTAGTTAAGTTGGGGTTCCCCCTCTGCACTGGGGAAAGATAAAATTTTGCTTTGTTTTTTATTTTTGCTGCTTTTTGTTTGTTTAAAAAACAGGAATGAGGAAAGTTGAGGGTAGGTAAGCTCTTTCAAAACTGTAAGACAACCCCCACCACATTTTTAAACAGCTCAAAGCTCATCTTAGTGCAATGACTTTATTCTTTACTTTAAATCTAGCTAAAGAACAATTGCTTCCCAGTCAGTTCTGGGAAATAAAATACAATACTGAAATCTACCAAGATTGACATATGGTACCTATAGATGATAAGATTATCTATTTTGTATCACATCTCCCTGGAATGATAACATTCTCATTGTGAAAAACATGGAAAATTCTTCGAAACCTGAAGACAAACAATATCCAGAACCCTGTCAATCAGAGATGACCAACCAAACATTATCAACAAGCTGGTAGAGTTATTTTCCTTCCTGTTTTTCAGGTATATATGAAAGCAAAAGTGGGAAACTGCATGCAATTTAAGATCATTCTTGCTTCATTTTACACATAATAAGCATCTCTGTTCTTCCAAAACATGTTTTCTATTGACTGCCTAATTATTCATTATATGGCGGAATGATACTCTATTACTGGGCATTTAACACACTATTTTTTTAGAAAACAAATTGTTTCCATTTTAGAATAATATGTGTACATTAATACTAAATTCAAAGGTACCAAGGGGCACACTGTAAAAAAAAAAAAAAAAAAGCCTCTCATCCTTGTCATCTAGCCACTCACTTCCCTCCCTGAATGTAACCATTGTTACTGGCTTCTTGTGTGCCATTCCAGAAGAGCAACAAATATGGATACATTCTTTTATTCTTCCAAAGTGATAGGATACTTTGTTGTTTTATTGATGATATATTGAGGAGATAGTTGCAACCAGTCTGTTATTAGCAGACATTTCCATTGTTTCCAACCATTTGCTACTACAAACAATGATGCAATATTTTCATACAAACATAAAATTTGCATGTGTTGAAGTATACCCATCAGACAAATTCCAAGAAGTGGAACTACTGGCCAAAGGTAATCTTTTTTTTAATTAAAAAAAATTAAAGTTTTTAGCCATGTCTCATGGCTTGCAGGATCTCAGTTCCCTGACCAGAGATCAAACTCACATTCTGGTAGTGAAAGCCACTGGATCCCCAGGGAATGTCCAGGGATCTTTATTTAAAAACTGAGTACTACCAAATTACTCTCCTTGGTGTTTGCATCAATTTATCTATGAAGGGGCAACATATGAAGGTGCTTGTTTCCGCACACCCCTAACAATATAAAATGTCATCATAAAAAAAAAAGAAACTGAATCCATCTGAGTCACAAATGATGGCATGAAGATGAGGCTAAGCATTTTATCTCTTTTAGAAATATCTGCTTTTGTTTCTGTGAACTATTTGTTCACTTCCTTTGCTCATTTTTCTGCTAGGCTTTGCTTTTTTTTTCTTCTTAAAGTAGATTTATAGTCGTTTTTTTAAAAAATAAGAAAATCACCCGTTTGCTGGCAATATGCTTTTCCCCCGTTTAATTTTGGGGGGCCACACTGCAGCAGCTTGTGGGTTCATAGTCTCCTGGCCAGGGGCTGAACCTGAGCCCTCATCAGTGAAAGCACTGAGTCCTAACCACCCCCAGGGAGCTCCCTCCTGTTTACTGTCTGTATTTATTTACAGTTTTCTTCTCAATGGAGAAAATTTTAACTTTCATAATCACAACTTAAAATCTTGCTTTATTTATAAAGCATATATAATATATATACAAAATATATAAAATAAATAAAGCAAGATTTTAAGTTATACATTTTATTTTGAGGCTCTGAAAATTATAGGTTACTCACAAAGTCTTCCTTCCCTAGATTTCCTTTAATTACATTTTTTCCCCTTTAGTCATGCCTGGTGGCTCTTAGGATCTTAGTTCCCCAAACAAGGATTGAACTTCTGCCCTCAGCAGTGAAAGAGCATAGACTTAACCACTGGACCAGGGAATTCCCTCATTCCCTCCTTTGAGTAGGGAATGGTTTCCCATAATTTCATATCAATCTTTTATCCTTCCAGAATTTTTTTCCAGATACTGCCCGATTGTCCCAACACCAATTATTAAATAGGTCATCTATCTTACTGCATTCATTTTCTTAATTTTAAAAACTAAAGTTACCATGTGAATGCACAGTAACAGGTCATTTCTGGTCTTTCTAGACCATGAAAAGAAATCCAAAAAATGACTATCAGTTTTATATCTTAAAAAGATACTTGAATACACCATGAAATTATTTGTAAGAAAATAATGGTCAGATGTTTTTCCAACCTGTGAGCACATTTGCCCTTGCCCACTCTGAACTCCTTTAGTCTCCCATGCTTCTGTATTGATCACATTAGCACCTTATTTCATGCTTTTCTATTTATGAATGGCCTGCACTCTACACTTGAAGTTTTAGTCTGGTCTTCTGCTATGCAATTTAAGAATGGTTCATTCTGATGATGAACCATTATATACATGTGTATATATTTCCCCAACTGGCTAGTACTATTTTATGGACACTTAGCGATGGCTTACTTTTTCTGCCCTTTGAGCACTAAGTGCACAGCCAGACAAAAGAGATGGGGCCAATCCAAACAGTGCAGACAAAGCTTGGTGAGCGTCTTGGCGGTGCACTTTCTTTCTTCCCTCAAGTTTCAGTGTTTTCTAGGCTGTCTTTACAAAACACCGAACCCTGCTTCTTGATCTGTGCCTGTGCACAGTGACAAAGGGTTCGGGGGTTCAGGAAAGAAAAGATGTATAGAGATAACACCTTTGGGAGCTTGGTAGTAAAATCCAGAGCTTCTGCTGGAATTTTCTCCTGAAGCTTTTGACAGCAGAACTTTTGCTGTGACAGGGAGCAGCATTCCAACAGGACTGTCAGGATTCTTTTCCTCTGAGTGTCCGCCCATTTGTCAAACTCGGAAAAAAAAAAAAAAAAGCAAAAAAAAAAAAAAAAAGCTCCAGGTTTAGTCTGACACCAGAGACACATTATGAAAGAGACAAAGAACTGCATAGAAAGTGAGTGTAGTAACTTGTTCTTAACAAATTGCATGCATTTCTTCCCCTAACAAGTACACCCCATGTTTTGCCACCTACCTGTTCTTTCTCACATTTGTATGGGTGAGCCCAAGCAAGGCCAGTGGACATAGACGTGCACTTGACTTCAAAACTTGGAGTTACAGAAAAATCTGGGAGCTGGTCATAGTCATAAAATGAGGATATATACAGACTTGTAAAATGTGGATCTGTAACTTCTGATGGGGCTATATCCCAGTTAATCTACCATACGTTGAAAATATCATAAATTAAAAATGCATGTAATACACTTAACCTAGCTTAGCCCCGGGGAAGGCAATGGCACCCCACCCCAGTACTCTTGCCTGGAAAATCCAATGGATGGAGTAGCCTGGTGGGCTGCAGTCCATAGGGTCACTAACAGTCGGACAGACTGAGTGACTTCACTTTTACTTTTCTCTTTCATGCATTGGAGAAGGAAATGGCAACCCACTCCAGTATTCTTGCCTGGAGAATCCCAGGGATGGGGGAGCCTGGTAGGCTGCCATCTATGGGGTCACACAGAGTCGGACACGACTGAAGTGACTTAGCAGCAGCAGCAGCAGCAGCAGCAGCAGCAGCAGCAGCTTAGCCCAGTCTACCTTAACGTGCTCAGAACACTTATTGAACCCTGATGCTTGCTGCTGTTGTTTAGTCAGTCATGTCCAGCTGTTTTGCGACCCCATAGACTGCAGCTCACCAGGCTCCTGTGTCCACGGGATTCTCCAGGCAAGAATACTGGAGTGGGTTGTTGTGCCCTCCTCCGTGGGATCTTCCTGACCCAGGGATCAAACCTGAGTCTCCTGCATTGATAGGGTTATTTTTTATCACTCAGCCACCAGGGAAGCCCTCACATGAACCTACAGTTGGGCAAAATAATCTACCACAAAGCCTATTTTATAATAAAGCATTGACTAGTTCTTGTAATTTATTGACTACTACACCTGGAGAACGGAATGGAAACCCACTCCAGTATTCTTGCCTGGAGACTTCCATGGGCAGAGGAGCCTGGTGGGCTACAGCCCATGGGGTTGCACAGAGTTGGACACGACTGACGCAACTTAGAATGTACACAAGCACAGTTCAGTTCAGTTGCTCAGTCACGTCCGACTCTTTGCGACCCCATGAATCGCAACACGCCAGACCTTCCTGTCCGTCACCAACTCCCGGAGCTCACTCAGACTCACGTCCATAGAGTCTGTGATGCCATCCAGCCATCTCATCCTCTGTCATCTCCTTCTCCTA
>SJYX01006705.1:167684-209282 GCA_006410675.1 Oreotragus oreotragus | reverse complement strand
AAAGTGAAGGAGGAGAGTGAAAAAGTTGGCTTAAAGCTCAGCATTCAGAAAACGAAGATCATGGCATCCGGTCCCATCACTTCATGGGAAATAGATGGGGAAACAGTGGAAACAGCGTCAGACTTTATTTTGGGGGGCTCCAAAATCACTGCAGATGGTGACTGCAGCCATGAAATTAAAAGACGCTTACTTCTTGGAAGAAAAGTTATGACCAACCTAGATAGTATATTCAAAAGCAGAGACATTACTTTGTCGACTAAGGTCCGTCTAGTCAAGGCTATGGTTTTTCCTGTGGTCATGTATGGATGTGAGAGTTGGACTGTGAAGAAGGCTGAGTGCCGAATAATTGATGCTTTTGAACTGTGGTGTTGGAGAAGATTCTTCAGAGTCCCTTGGACTGCAAGGACATCCAACCAGTCCATTCTGAAGGAGATCAGCCCTGGGATTTCTTTGGAAGGAATGATGCTAAAGCTGAAACTCCAGTACTTTGGCCACTTTATGCGAAGAGTTGACTCATTGGAAAAGACTCTGATGCTGGGAGGGATTGGGGGCTGGAGGAGAAGGGGGACCGAGGATGAGACGGCTGGATGGTATCATGGACTCGATGGACGTGAGTCTGAGTGAACTCCGGGAGTTGGTGATGGACAGCGAGGCCTGGCGTGCTGCGGTTCATCGGGTCGCGAACACTCAGACACGACTGAGCGACTGAACTGAACTGAACAGTAAGAAAGAGGAGGTAGTAGGTCCTGGGAGAAAGACAGAGTCCCATTAACGTAGACCACGGGGTCAAGACCCACGCACTTCTGTTTTTCTGGGACCCCAGCTCTTCCTGGATGCCCTGGGGCCCATGCACGTGTATATCTACAGTAAACAGCCATGCCCTCCTCCCCCACTCCCCCACCATCCAATCCCTTCAGGCAGCTGAGTGTTTGGTTCTGCGTCTGAAGGGCTGTTAAAAGAACCCTTAAAAACCCAAGAGGGTAGTCCACAATGAAAAAGATTTTAACTCAAATAGATCACAGCTCTTGGCCTATACTTAAAGGATTTGATCTCTGCATCATTTTTCAGGTATTTTAGGCCTTAAAGTTGGCTTATTTTTTGTTTTTGTTTAGCTTTTTGTTGTTGTTGTTGTTTTTTTTTTTTAGTCCCATAATCTCTGGGGTCAAAATGTTTAGAAGTCTCCAGATCTCAGATTGGAGGACCCTTATCAGGTATCTCTCAGTGCTGAATGGCGGATTCATGCTGACGTATGGCAAAACCAATACAATATTGTAAGGTAATTAGCCTCCAATTAAAATAAATAAATTTAAATTAAAAAAAAAAATAAAGTTCTCCTCCTGCTGCCAGGATGGAGTAGGATGGAGGTTAAGGAAGGGCCTGGGGCAGAGGCACAGATACTGCTGTCACAGCTGCTTTCCACTAGTCAGCACGCTCCATGCGACAGGGCAGCGGCTGGCTTCCCTCTGTATGCCAACACCTAGCTCACCGCCTAGCACATGGCAAGTACTGAATATATATTTACTGACAGGCCGACTGACTAATACACATTTACTGACAGGCTGATTGACTGACTGACTCCAGGTAAGATTCCTGCTTTCTGGGACAACCCTCATACCTCTGAGAAGTAAGTCTAGATTATCTTTCTTCAAGAGTCCTAATTCAATGGCAGAAATTCAGACAGTTAATTATTTTTCCATGGGGCACTAGGTTATCTTTGGAAATAGGATGCTTGGTGGCCTGTCCTGACATCTCAGAGTCTCCTCAGAGGGAATGTGAATTAACCACCCCTCTGTAATTCCATTAATTTTTTAATGGTTACCTAAGTTAAGTAGTTTCTACATAATCTTCATAAAATTATGCAAATTCTGAGACCTAAGCATTTCAAATTCAATGAAAGTTAACTGCCTGTATTTTCATTTCTGAAAACTCACACTGAGATAAAAGTCTTGGGTAGAAATATTCACAGCAGTTGGCAGAATTACGTGAGCAATTATTTAACGCACAGAAAACGATCTTGAATTAAAAAGTTAATGGAGAATAGAATCGAGAATTGTCATTTTAAGGTAAGCTTGTACAGGTGTGACTTTTTTCACTACACCAGAACACTTTTGTAAGTCAAACAAGTGGATAAATATCAGAATAGAAGTCAGAAACTTATGACTGAGCTCCTGTTACCACCATTCCAAAGGGTCTATTTTCAGACAAGTTACTTTCTCATAAAGAGAATTTAAACAAAAATTAAAAAAAAATTTTGGGTAGATAAAACCAATTCTTTCCATTCTTTAAACTACAAGTGCATGCTTTTATTGACTATAAAACAGTTATACAAACAAATATGCCAAAAGATATAGTAAAGCCACCTTACCTTAGAATAGATAAACATTTGCTTCCCAAATTGGGAGAGAACAAGGAAAAAGCAAGACAAAGCTGTCCCACATATTTTGGAGTCTGGAGAGAGGCAGTCAAAAAGATTGATTTTAAGTATTTTACAATGTCCAAGTTGTAAACAGATACCTGACTTTCACAATATGCATGTATAAAATTTCCTTCTTTGGCCAAAAGTTTTTTAAAAAATCAAATAATCTCTTTCTGGGCAAATCAGACTAAATGAATCAATATGAAGAGTCAGGGGAAAGTTATGTGCAGTTTTAGAGTCATTACTGTTACAGACTTAATGGTTTTAATCTCCCAGTTCTTAAAAAAATAGCAAAGTCAATGGGAATCTCTGCCATATAGTTTAAGGAACTTTTGACTCACTGAGGAGGCAGTGGCGTTATTTAGTTATTGGCAGGGCAAAAGTGACTTTCATTCAATCAGTTATTCATTCAAGCAGCATTTACTGAGTTCCTCTTCTGTGCAGATCATCGAAGGGAAAGAGGTCTGAGCTAGATATAGCTGCTGCCTCCTCTCCCTGGCCCCTACTGTGGGATGCCTAAGGCATAAACCTTCAATACAGACAGTAAGCAGCTGAGGCTCTAGAATAGGAGGAGCCTGGAAGCAGAGGCATGAGGGAAGACTGGGCAGTTGGAAAGATGGTCGGGTTTGCCAAGAACCTGGTATAAATAAAGGACGGGGCTTGGGATTAAGTCTGAACAAACAGACTGGACCCCAAACAGGAAGGCTCTTCAATGCCATCCTGGGCATGCCCTCTATTAGGTGGGCTGTGGGGAAGTTGTTACAGGGTCTTGAGGCAGAGAATGGTTTAAGAGAGGCAGTTCGAGAAGATTCATCTGGCAGCAGTACATAGAACACAGCAGAGGGGAGAAACGCCAATCAAGACAGCATTACTACCGTCAGAGACAGGGACTGAGGACAGCTGAGGATACAAGAGGAGGCAGATCCAGAAAACACTGAAGGAAAACGACGGGACGACAGGAAGGGCAAGGGAGCTAGTATTATAGGGAACACACCGCACGTTACTCTAGCACATAATAGCAACACACGAAACAGGATGAATACATGTCCCGTTTTTCTTGGCATAGTCCGAGTTTATGCCTTTCTTTCTTTCTCTCTTCATTCTTTCCTTCCCTTCCTCCCTCCCTCTTTCTTTCTTCCCTTCCTACCCTTCCTCCCTCTTTCTTTCTCTCTCATGGAACAATTATTAGCAATGGCCTCTTTCATTCTCAATATGTTCTGCTTTGGATAACATTTTACACAACCATGTTTCATATACTTTTCCTTCTTGACTCCTCAAAAGAATTCTTCGGTTTACACATGAAGAGGCTGAAGATTTGAGGAGCTGCCCAAAGGCATGGAGCCAAAAAGTGGTAGAGCCTGGATTTGACCTCAGATCTACATAGTCCCCAAACCCTCGAACTTTCTCCGGTGTCACAAGTTTCCTGCCCCTAGCTTGTGACGGGCTGCAGAGGGCAGGGCGCGGGGAGGCTGATTAAAACAAACGGGGATATCAGAAAGAGTCAAATTCAGGTAAAAGATGACGTGTTCCAGTTTGGCTGTGTGGTCTGTTAGGTCTTTAAGGTGCTGGAAGGATATGGAAGCAGTTGGAGGTATTGGCTGAAATTTGGGAACAAAATTACACTCCAGTTACAGATCTGTGAGCTTTCCAAATCAACAGATGCAGGGCCCTGGGATTGCATGACGTCGCCAAGCAGGAGACTGCAGGACAAAGGTCACAGCTCAGATGCCTGCAGGGGCCAGGCAGGTAACTCGTATGAGTGAGGTGGCAGTGGCAGGAGGAGGCATTTGTGAGGATTATCTTAATTTCTTCCAGAAAGTATTTGCAATTTTATAGAAATAATACGATCCTTAAAACAGTAGTCCATTTCTTCATTGAAGTTGGCAACTAGAGCAATTTCTAGTACTTTCATTAAAATCACAACTTATTTATAAAACAACAGTAATTTTGTTAACCATAAGACTTAACAGAAAACTATAAATTTTAGTCATTCAATTTTTGTCCACAGTTTTATGCTAGGAGAGGCCTTAAATGAGAGGGTTTTGGTTTTTTTTTTTTTAAGTGCAGTTAGTTCTGTATCTGGAGAAGGCAATGGCACCCCACTCCAGTACTCCTGCCTGGAAAATCCCATGGATGGAGGAGCCAGGTAGGCTGCAGTCCATGGGGTCGCTACCAGTCAGACACGACTGAGCGACTTCCCTTTCACTTTTCACTTTCATACATTGGAGAAGGAAATGGCAACCCACTCCAGTGTTCTTGCCTGGAGAATCCCAGGGACAGGGGAGTCTGGTGGGCTTCCGTCGATGGGGTCACACAGAGTCGGACACGACTGAAGTGACTTAGCAGCAGCAGTAGCAGCAGCAGTTCTGTATCAGAATCACGAGCTACATGCAAGTACGTTAAAACAAACTGCAGTGTATTTTTACCATCCTAAGTAATAGCCAAGCATAACTTAAGATACTATTGTTAGGAACCTGTGAGTGGAGGTTGGGAAGAGGGTAGAGGAAGATTGGGAGAGAAGAGGGGTGGGGGTAAAGAGTAGAGTGCATTTCAAAAAGCGATATGCCAAGGTTTTCAATTTACATACCAGTTCATTTATATTAGAAAAAGAATGATTCCTAAGAAGTTACCAGTCTTGTTATTGCTTCATACCCTTAATTCAAAGCTAACAAGCCCTGTAGCCTTCATGGGCCTCACCAGTGGTTCTCAAACTCTTCCCAGCATGACATTTCCCTGGACTTGTTTACTGGGAGGACTCATTACAACACAGACTGCTGGGCCACCTCTGAGGATTTCCTGATTCAGTAGCTCTGGGATGGGTCGTGAGAGTTTGCATCACGACCAGCTGCAAGGGGATGGCAATGCTGCCGGTCGGGGGACCACACTTTGAGAATCTCCGGTCTACATACCAGAGACTATGCTAGACAGAGCCTGGCTGGCTCCTGCCCTTTTCAGAATTACCGTGGAGCACAAACATGCACTCCGGCTCCGTTTCTCATGGCACTCTGGAAAATGATTCAACGACATGGCTTCAAACAGAGGTCCAACTTTTTGCCTCATTGTCTGTGTTCTGAATCCAACCTAGTTTAATATTTTGGAAAATGTTACCCTTTTCTGTACTGAGCAAAGTAAATATTTTGTCAGTTGTTAAGGATGAGCTGCAGAGTAAGACCTAAAGATGTATCCAAATTCAGCAGGAAGGCTTGGAGCTGGTTCGGAACTTTCTCCAGACTGTGATTTGTAATGTATTTCAGAAGCCAGCAGAAATACCAACCACTAGATCTATTAAGAAAAGGCTGAATGAACCTTTTCACAGCACATTTTTTTTTCCCACACCAACTCTCCTTATGCTTGGCAAAAAAAAAAGAGAAAGGAGAGACAAATGCTTTTCTGCCCATAGGAGTTCATCAGAGTATTGTTCTCATATAAAGAAATTGTGGCAGAGTTTTAGAATCAGAAGAAATTTTTAACAATCCCTTTGCGACGGTTGAAATAACTAAGGCCCAGGAAACGTAAATGCCATTTGCCCAAGGATCAGACAGTGGTAGAACTGGACCTGGAATTAAATTCAAAGGCTCCTGATTCCTGGGCCAGCACTTTTCTTATGACAACATACCACCTCCATGCAGATGAGCTGTAAGAAACTGATTTCAAAAACACAATACTACCAATAATGTGTTTTGCACTGCACTTTCCCTGACAACTCCTAAACCAAGCGGTTACTGATGGCTTCACTTGTGGTAAGAGGGCTGGGGGGCAGACAGAAGACATCTTGGAGGGTGCTCTTCTCACCTTCCTGCCTAAGAATTTCCAGAAGCATCTCCCATTATAGGGCCTCCCTGGTAGCTCAGCTGGTAAAGAATCTGCGTGCAATGCAGGAGACCCTGGTTCAATCCCTGGGTCGGGAAGATCCCCTGGAGAAGGGATAGTCTACCCACTCATTTTCTTGAGCTTCCTTGGTGGCTCAGAAGGTAAAGAATCTGTCTGCAATGCGGGAGACCTGGGTTTGATTTCTGGTTTGGGAAGATCCCCTGGAAAAGGGAATAGCTACCCACTCCAGTATTCTTGCCTGGAGAATTCCAAGGACAGAGGAGCCTGGCGGGCTATAGTTCATGGGGTTGTAAAGAGTCAGGCGTGACTGAGTGACTTTCACTTTCATGGGCTAAGATGGTAGAAATATAGCCGTTAATATGGTAACATTCACATTTTGACAGAGAAACATGTCGGGGGAGGATTATAGAGGGCAAGGGATCTTAGAGACCATCAGGGTCACATATCTTGTGTGTAGAAGTGAAATCAAAACTCTTCAGACTTGAGGAACTTGCCTGGGTCCTCAGTCTATTAAGTGGCACAGCTAGGACTTCCCTGGAGGTCCAGTGGCTAAGAACCCGCCTTATAATGCAGGAGATGCAGGTTTGATCCCTGGCGGGGCAACTAAGACCCCACATGCTGCCAAGCCACTAAGCCCTCACGCCACGACTACTGAGCCTGTGTGCCACAACTAGAGAATCCACGTGCTGCAATGACAGCACATTTCCACAAAGTTAGCTACACCAGGCACACTGTTTTAAGAACTTTACATGGATTATTGCATCTGATCAGTCATGTCATTGATAAGTTAGAATACCATAGGGTAAGAAGTGGAAATGAAGGATGAAATGAAGTAATGAATGTGAAGTACTTAGCACAGAACCTACGCTGTTTTTCCAGGACACATGATTGGCTATTAAATGCAATAATCCAAGGTAGGGATTTAGAACAGCTCTTGGCTCACAGAGCACTAATACTAGCTGCTATTATCACATTTTCTCCTATTTCTTCATATGGAACAGACCAAAGAAAGTGGATCTAGATGAAAGTCATGAGCCATGCAAGATTCAAACACGGGTAATATCCCTGGGAGCCAGTCGCCACCGGTGAAGACCACAGAGACCACAGGGTAGCTTGGACCAAATGCTCCTGAAGGCCAAATGCTGAAGCCAGGGACCACGAAAGAACAGAATTAAACAGGTTTGTATTGGGCACTGGTTTCAAAGAGCTCAGAGGGTTTACCACCCATCTCCTCATCAATCTTAGCCACACTCAAGTTGGAGAGGAAAGCGAACATAGGATGAAAACCTCTTTCATAGGAAAGCAGTTGCAAAGACAAAACTAATCACTCAAAGCTGGTGGGAAGGACCTCATTTCTTTAATAAGAATGCACTGATCTACCGGTGAAGCATAAGAATATCACCATTCATTAAGATGAAACAACACTACTCATTAAAGCACTCACGGCAGGTAAACTGCCTCGTTAATTGCCCACTTGAGAGTGTCTGACATACCACATGCTCGCACACTGGCGAGAAACAGAGGGGAATCCAGACGAGTCCAGCTACTGCTACCTACTTCTCTCCACCCTGGCAACTAGAAAGGATACGCATCTGGTTTTCTTACAGAGGGATAAATGAGGATCAGTGAATGGAAGCTGCATGCAGGTAGATTTTGGCTCAAGAGAATTAAAAAAAAACAAAACCCTAAAAGTATCCAACAATGATCATGCTGCCTGCTGAGTGGTGTGTGCTCTGTGGGTGACTAACGAGAGGGAGGCCCAGGAGACACTCACAGGGTGTACCATTATTGGGACCACAATTTCTTTTGTCCTTGTGATCATCATCTTGTCAGCATTCCATCTCATAGATAAGGGCGCTGATTAGCGCTGAAAACATTTCCACCAAGAGAGGCCAAAAAACAGGTGAGTTGTTCTTAGGCCAAATTTTAGTCTGAATCCAGGTTCTGTTTTTTACTATTAATAAATAGTTATGAGGGTTAATATTAAGTGGTTAACTAACCACTTCTGGTTAATTAATTTTGAACAACAATATAGGATCTATAGTCAGTGACTTGCAGTTCAAAGAGGTTTCCTCAGAACCCAAAAACGTGTCTGTTAGGTTGAGGAGTGAAATTTGAGGGAATAAGATTAAAGTAGCAACTTCTGAAAAGATTTTTAAAAGGCTGAATTCCTCTTTCTACTTGAGAGAAAACCAGAGCTGACATTGGTAAAAGAGTAAACAGAATCAGGGGTCAGGAAGCACCAGTGGTTTAGGAAAACAAGAAAAGACGTGATTTGCAAAATACTGAGAATGAATAAGGGAGCCTTCAGAACACCTATTTTTTAGAAATCACTCCCTGATGTAAAGGGAACAGTTTATGTCCTGTTTGGACTCAAGTTCTGGTACGCAGGGGGACCACCTGGCTACTTTAAAACATTAGAAGCAGGTTTAGCAGAAGGTAGAAATCTGCAAAGATTTGTAAAGACATGTATCAGACACCTCCTTCAAGGACAGGAAGTTGGGCAGGAGAGATGAACCGCGCATGCATGCTAAGTCACTGCAGTCGAGTCCAACTCTGTGTGACCCCATGGACTGTAGCCCACCAGGCTCCTCTGTCCATGGAACTCTCCAGGCAAGAATACTGGAGTGGGTTGCCATACCCTCCTCCAGGGGATCTTCCTGACCCATCCCCATAAGAGATCAAACCCACGTCTCTTATGTCTCTTGAATAAACAAGCAGGTTCTTTACCATTAGTGCCATCTGAGAAGCCTGGAGACGGGTCAAATAGAGGCTCATTTCCTAGCTGGAAGAGGACAGTAACACTGGGAAAACATACGATATTTTATTCTACTTTTGACCATGGAAAGCAATACTGGGATGTAAGAAAAGGTAATTTCAGGTGTTTTCTGGACTGGCTGACAGCAGTCATGAATGCAACAGAGGATGAGATGATTGGATGGCATCACCGACTCAATGGACATGAGTTTGAGTAAACTCTGGAAACTGGTGATGGACAGGGAGGCCTGGCATGCTGCGGTCCATGGGGTCGCAAAGAATCAGACATGACTGAGCGACTGAACTGAACTGAATGAGTCAGCTAATGCTGACAGCGAAGGCAAGATGACAAGAAAAGGCTCACAGGCTGCAAATTTTAGAGCTCAAGGTACTCTCAGAAGAAGGCTAATGGGTTCAAAGGAGAGTAGGGATGTTAAAAAAAAAAAAAATCCCACAACTGCATAGAAAAAAAAAAAACATAAAAAGTGAGAAAAGTGAGAACAATATTAAGCAGTAAATATGTTACCATCTTCACTCTATAGAGAGTTTGTTCAAGTAGCTAAAGTCAGTGAATTCAGGAACAAGAAAATGCATTTAGTGAAGACACATGTGAGAAAACGTTTACACTAAAATCACTGTACTTTTGCTGCATGAGTGCTGACAAGGGTGTAGTGAAACTGTGATCTCACACAGCACAGGGGGTACTGTAAATCAATACAGCCCTTCTAGAAGAAAAGCACTTTGGCAATGTATTGAGCCATAAACATGGTCATACCATGTGACTAGTAATCCCGCCCTGGAAATCTATCTTACATTAAAAAAATATGTGAAAAGCTATGTCTGTAAAGGTGTTGGAATAGTGTTTAAAAACATTACAAACTTAGAATGGGCAATAGATTTTAATTCAACAGATGATAACTAAATACTTCTAAGTCGCTGGGTATAATAAAGAAGAATTTCTATGATAAAACTTGAACCAGCTCATCAGTGAGATCTTGCTTCATTCCCGTGACCACATGCATATCTAGACCTCTTGTTCTTGGCACTTTAAGAGCCTAATTCTTCAGATTCCATTTAGTCCTGTGAGCCCCTGATTATATGATACAGAGTGAAGAGAGTCAGAAAGAGAAATATAAATATCGTATACTGATCCATATATATGGAACCTAGAAAGATGGCACTGATGAACTTATTTGCAGGGCAGCAGTGGAGAAACTAACACAGAGAACAAACTTAAAGACACGGAGGGAGGGGAGGAGGGAGAAGGGGAGATGTATGGAGAGGGTAACATGGAAACTTATATTATCATATGTAAAATAGAGAGCCAATGGGAATTTGCTGTATGACTCAGGGAACTCAGACAGGGGCTCTGTGACAATCTAGAAGGGTGGGATGGAGAGGGAGATGGAAGGGAGTTTCGGGAGGGATGGGACATGGGTGTACCTATGGCTGATTTTTGTTGATGTATGACAGAAAACCACAAAATTCTGTAAAGGAAATGTCCTTCAATTAAAAAAAGTAAAGTGGAAAAAAAAATAAAGAAAAAAATTCACAATCACAACTTAATGCCTGTACTCTTTTCAATATTATGAAACCACTGGAAAGAGGGCCATGGGAATACATTTTAAGTGATTAAAATGTACGTGATATATTAAAGTTTAGAAGTAGTACACCAGCATTATATTTGCCACAATGTTTAGGAGAAAAAAAGCAAATGAAAAAGTCAAGAAGGAAATAAACTAAAATGGTAACAATGATGGAGTAATGGGTTTTCTTTTTCTTGACTCTAATGTGGCTATAATACTTTCAAATAAAGGACAATTATAAACGAGAAGAGAAACAGAAAAATAGGGTGGTGAGTGACTAAAGATGAAGATTAAGGAAGAAAAGTACTAAGTACAGTCAAGAATTTTTATTTATTTAAAAACCGCTTTTAGTAGTACATATTTAGCAGTTATTAGCACTAATGATTTGTTAGTTCAATAAGCTGTTTTATTTTAGTAGAAAAATCATGAGGATTCTAACTCAGAGATTTATTGAATCTCACTCATGGAGGTCTTCAGAATTTCACATAAATAAAAGTTACTATGAGGCACAAGCTTACAAAATTCTGCTACCTAAAAAATGAGAGGCAAAAATTCACTCCAAAGCGAAGAACAGATAAGATTCTGGTGTCCTGACCAAGGTGGGAGAGGTGGATTCCTCCTGGCAAAAGCTCCTGCAGGCAATGGAGCAGAGCAAGGAGGAGAAGCCATGTCCAAGGGTGATGGAGGCCCATGGGGGCAGGGGTCTCCCAGGCACTCTGAGTCCCCAAATAACTGCCCTAGTTCCTTGGGCTCTGTTCTTTCCAGGACTTGAACACACTGAATCCAACTAACACTGTGATTCAAACCCCACAGCGTCAGAACTTGTGGGAATTAAAAAAAAAAAAAAAGCTCTGAGGCTCCAGACAAATCTTTTTCCATGGCTACTGAAAGTTCTTGGATTTTTCTTGAATTGATTCAAGTCCATTTGGATTTGTGCCCAGCATTCTACTTCTCACCTCATGGCCCTTGAACCCCTCAGATCCATTCTGCTCTTCTATGACAGTAATAATCCTAAAGCTTGCCTTCTCTCCATCACCTGATGCCAGCTGCTTAGGTGAGTGCATGTGCATTTAATTCATGCCCTGGCCACTGGGTGCCATGAGCTATTGGAATCACATTCCTGTTATCACCTAGGACTTCTCTGCATTTTACCTAATCTAGGTTAGATAAGCAGTTTCCAATTCTTCCTGTTTCCTGAATGCTTCCTGAACCCCACTCCCAGGATTCATTTCCATATCAACCATAGTTCTGGATGGCAGGCAATTGAAACTAACTCTGATCATCATTAACCTAACAACAACAAAAAGCAATTTTTTGAAGGTAATCAGGGGCTCACAGGATTAAATGGAATCTGAAGAATTAGGCTCATAAAGTGCCAAGAACAAGAGGTCTAGATATGCATGTGGTCACAGGAACGAAGCAAGATCTCACTGATGAGCTGGTTCAAGTTTTATACTAGAGAGAAATTATGAAAAAATAGTGAAAAGTGTAAAAGATCTTAGTTAAAAATGTGTGAAGTGAAGTGAAAGTCGCTTAATCATGTCCGACTCCTTACAACTCCTTGGACTATATGGTCCATGAAATTCTCCAGGCCAGAATACTGGAGTGGGTAGCCGTTCCTTTCTCCAGAGGATCTTCCCAACCCAGGGGTCAAACCCAGGTCTCCCGCATTGCAGGTAGATTCTTTACCAGCTGAGCCACAGGGAAGCCCAAGAATACTGGAGTGGGTAGCCAATCTCTTCTCCAGCGAATCTTCCCGACCCAGGAATCGAACTGGGATCTCCTGCATTGCAGGTGGATTCTTTA
Organism: Oreotragus oreotragus; assembly: GCA_006410675.1. Taxonomy (NCBI): domain Eukaryota; kingdom Metazoa; phylum Chordata; class Mammalia; order Artiodactyla; family Bovidae; genus Oreotragus; species Oreotragus oreotragus. The sequence continues at coordinate 196,886 of SJYX01006705.1, read as the reverse complement.
CCAAATGAGCTATCAGGGAAGCCCATAAATACATACAGTACTGTAAAATGAAAAAGTCTACTGTTGATGAGTAATTGTGGTGTTACCACTAATTAGCTGTGTAACATTGCATGAGCTACTTTACATTTCTAAGCCTAATATCATCCTCTGCAAAATAAAGAACCAGGTTAGAGGTGGTTTAAACTATGGCTTCCTTCTAGCTTTCATGATCCTTGAGTATATTTCAAGAGAAAGAACCTACCTAGCCCCTCCTCTCCAGCTCCCATGCACCTGAGAACAACTATCAGGGAAGATGCAGAGACCACTTCTACTAAAACACTGAAAAACCACAGAAGCCTTCTCAATACTGCAGATGTCTACTACCCATGGGCTGGAATCTGCATGGAAGGGAAAATCACTCTGCCATTCCTGGTCGGTAGTATATTGTTCTGCTTTCCCAGGGTGAGCTAACCCAGAAAAACCAAGATATCCTAAGAACATCAGACAAAGTCTTTGCTCAAAAGAATCTTCAAGACTAGCTCTTGTCCTGCTGCTAAGCATCAGTTCAGCTTGTACGATCTCCCCGGTAACCACGTACAATACGGTATCATCCCGTCAGCCTGAAAGTTTTGTTGTGTACTTCAAACGTACTTTAGGAGTACTCAGCATGACATTCCTCATTCAGTTCCCACAGGCCTTGTCTTGTCTTCCGTTCTCCTTGTTCACACACCTGATGACTGTCCATTTTTATTCCACTGGAATCCTCTAAATGGAACATAATGAAATGGAGGGAAACCCAGAAAAGCCTTGAGTCCAATTCAGTTGGTCTTAGGAAAAAAAAAAAAAAATGCATTTTTTGACAGCACCGTCTGGCATATGAGATCTTAGTTCCCCGACCAGAGATTGAACCGGTGCCCCATCCCCCTACCCCATACTAGAAGTGAGGAGTCTCAACCACTGGACCGCGGGAAGTCCCCAGCTGGTCTTAATAATCAAAAGAGTATGGAAACAGCAATGTCAGAACTTCGTATAATTCAATCAGGAGAAGGGAATGGAGAAAGTCTTCTGAAAGAAAACATTTAAAAAAAAAAAAAAAGAAGGGTCACGGTAATTTCTCTCCCCCAAATCAAATGTTTCATCTCACCCAACAGGATGCATTAGTTAAGGTTAGATTTGGCTACACGCATCATGAAGACTCAACATCTCGGTGCCTCAGAGCAGGGATTAGCAAGCTCCAATCTCTCTAACTGTGTAAACTAGAATTTTATTTGAAGACAGTCATTCATCTGTCGGCGTGTCGTCTAGGGCTGCCCTGGCACTCCATATTGAACCGGTGCCCCATCCCCCTACCCCATACTAGAAGTGAGGAGTCTCAACCACTGGACCGCGGGAAGTCCCCAGCTGGTCTTAATAATCAAAAGAGTATGGAAACAGCAATGTCAGAACTTCGTATAATTCAATCAGGAGAAGGGAATGGAGAAAGTCTTCTGAAAGAAAACATTTAAAAAAAAAAAAAAAGAAGGGTCACGGTAATTTCTCTCCCCCAAATCAAATGTTTCATCTCACCCAACAGGATGCATTAGTTAAGGTTAGATTTGGCTACACGCATCATGAAGACTCAACATCTCGGTGCCTCAGAGCAGGGATTAGCAAGCTCCAATCTCTCTAACTGTGTAAACTAGAATTTTATTTGAAGACAGTCATTCATCTGTCGGCGTGTCGTCTAGGGCTGCCCTGGCACTCCAGCAGCAGAAGTCAAGCAGCCGTGACAGAGGTTACGGGGCCACGAGGCCTAAAACACTTACTATGTCCCTTCACAGGAAATGTGCGCCGAGCACTGCTTTCCAGCGTCAATTTAGTTCTCTCTCATGAGAAGAAGCCCACAGGCCAGGACAGCGGATTAACAGTGTCTTCAGAGAAGAAGCCCACTCATGCGAAGAGACGACTCACTGGAAAAGACCCTGATGCTGGGGAAGACTGACGGCCAAAGAAGAGGGCGGCAGAGGATGAGACGGTTGGACGGCATCACCAGCTCAATGGACACGAGTCTGAACAAACTCCAGGAGGCGGTGAGAGATAGGGAAGCCTGGCTGCAGTCCATGGGGTTTCAAAGAGTTGGACACGACTTAGCCACCGAACGACAACAGGGAACGGACTCTTTCTACCTTTCTACTTTGACATCCTAACTGATATTGTCAAGTGCACCTCACGACCCAAATGGCTTCTGAGACTCGCATGACCATTTCTAAAGTTCAGGCCAGAAGAAAAAGGACAAGCAGAAGGTCAAGGGAGACCCCCCTCCCCTGGTGAGTCAGCTCTTACTAGGAATCCTTCCTGGAAGTTCCACAAAACACTTCCATTTCCATTTTATTTGTCAGAACTTCACCATGTGTCTTATCTAGCTGTAAAGAGGACTGGGAAATAAAGGTTTTGTGCTTGATGCAGGATGCTTGGGGCTGGTGTATGGGGATGATCCGGAGGGATGATGTGGGGTGGTGGGGGGCAGGTTCATGTTTGGGAGTTCGTGTACACCCGTGGCAGACTCATGTCAATGTATGCCAAAACCAATAGAGTNCTAGCTGTAAAGAGGACTGGGAAATAAAGGTTTTGTGCTTGATGCAGGATGCTTGGGGCTGGTGTATGGGGATGATCCGGAGGGATGATGTGGGGTGGTGGGGGGCAGGTTCATGTTTGGGAGTTCGTGTACACCCGTGGCAGACTCATGTCAATGTATGCCAAAACCAATAGAGTACTGTAAAGTAAAATAAAGTTAAAAAAAAATTTCTGGTAGCCCTGTGTGCAGCTAAAAATAAGAGTTTATTATTTTGGAAAAGAAGTGAGAGTAGATGCTTGGACCAACAATGTTCCAAGCATGTTGTGAGGCAATGGCCAAGTGTGATGGTCCCTGGTCCCTGCCTTTGAAAAGTCTGAGTCAGCAAGGGAGATGGATAAGCTCACGGACAGTAGTATTTCAGGGAGAGAAGCTTACTAGGGAGGTAGATAATGGCATATCATGAAAAGGACAAGGGAAGGTGTTAAGACTTGAGCTGAATGTTGAGGAACTCATCGGAAGGAATTTGTTAGTGAAGAAGCAGGGTCAAGGGCACTCCAATATGTGTAAAGACATGGAGGAGAAAGAGAATGAGCATGGTGAGCCTGGCTGAGCACAGGGTGTGCCAGGGGCCACCAGAGATCAGCTGGGGAGATGGGCACACCTCACCCCCAGAACAGGTGCTGGGTTTCCTCTGGATAGTGAAGAGTAGACACCTTAAGTGTATCACTTGGGAGAGTGATGTGATCCCTCTGTGTCTCATAAGATCATTTTGATCACAGTGAGGATAGATCGGGGTGGGGTGAGGAGGCAGGAAAAGGCAGAAGGCTTCCATTTACATATTTTGTAATTACGCTAGAGTATAATCTTGAATTGATGCATGAGAAGATCCATTCACCCAAATGCTAATTAATAGATATAATGGCTAAAAGTAACCTGTATTTCACTGAGTCCTTGCAGTCCTCCTGTACAGCCCACCTTATACAGGAGGTACCTGAGGTTCAGAAAGGTTAACTGACTTATCTGAAATCTTGGCAGCTAGTAAGCAGCAGGGCAGGGCCGGCAGTAAGGACCTAAGTCTAGTGCTCTTTTTACTGCATGTTGAGAGCAACAAGCATTCCAGACTCAACCTGTCACCCCTAAATTCAGGCCAGGCAGGGCTATTTGCATTTCTTGGCAGTAACATATCTTAGTGGCGTTAAACGTATGAAAACATGGAGGCATTTCCTTTCAGTTACTTTATGAGGCAAGATATCAAGAGGATTTTATTAGGTTTTGGCAAATTCTCTTAATAGGAAAAATCAACTGTATATTTTATTATTCTCTGTTCAGTGCTGTGGCAATTATTCAAACACTCATGAAAGAGCTATGTTGCTCTACAGTTCCAACTTTCTATTTGATTATGCCCCATCTTTCCTCATTTATGTGGAGAGCTGAAAGCATTCTTAAAAAAGACTTGTTAAAAGTCTTGAATCAACAAAATTAAACAATTGTTTTTATTTTTTAAATTTGTCTTCTCAGAAGGAATTTTCCAGATACTATTCTCATACCACACTCTGTCAAGACACTAAAAATCTGCATTGTGACTGTTAAGTTTCCTTGTCTTTTTCTCCACTAGACAATAAGAGCCTTGAGGTCAGCAACAGAGTATTTATTTATTTGTATATCTCCAGGCACAGTAATTGGCACTTGATGGCTCACAATAACTGTTTGTAGATTAATAAAGTGGAGCAGTAATGTAATTAAGCACATACAATTATATTTAAAATGTATTCTACTATAGTAGAGTATGGAGAACCTTAAAAAGATCTACCTTCACTGTAATTTTACTGCAAGAAATCAAAACCTCTAGGTAAAACTTCAGGGGTGTGGAATTCAGAGGGGCTATTTAGGGGTCTATTTTGCTGTTTATTAAGACTTAGGGTCACAATGCCTTTTAACAAATTGATCTGGAGCTGGCTGCTTCCGGGTTCCTTCCCTCAGACCCTCCATCACACCATCCACATGAAGCCTTGGCTTTACAGATTAAGGCTGCTCTTCTTGGTTTAAAAGCAAAGCCTTTCTGCTTCCTCAGGTTGCTGTCTTAGGAGACGAGGCGTTATGATGGGCATATATGCCTTTAAAATCCACTTTGATTTCTATTCTCTGTCTGCTCCATGTTGGTACTCTACAGTAGGGAGTCTCTGAAGTTTTGGTCCAAATGGGAGCTAAACGCAAGGAACCTCTTGTCCTAGACGCGTGAGCTCTTCTCGACTCACACAGAGGACCTTCTTTCCACAAGAGTGCAGCAGCATAGGGTACTATTGCTTTCATTTCACAGTTCAGTGTTGAGGACCGAATAGGTATAACGACAAAGTAATGAGACATTTTCATCAACAGATCACAATTCATCTTCTGGTTGGTCCCTTGCTCAGCACACGTCCGGAAGCCTTCTTTCAGAACTATGTCAGACCTTGTTCATATCCGCACCTTCAAACAGCCTCTAACTTTAGAATGGTTCCTTCCATTCTGACTTTTCTCTCTTTCCTTCCATTTGCTTTGTTAATCTCATGCTAAATCACTTAAGTTGTGCCCGACTCTTTGTGACCCTATGGACTGTAGCCCATCAGGGCTATGCATGGGATTCTATCCATGGGATTCTCCGTGGCAAGAGTGGGTTGCCATGCCCTCTTCCAGGCGATCTTACCAACCCAGGGATCAAACCCGTGACTCTTCCATCTTCTGCATTGGCAGGCGGGTTCTTTACCACTGGTGCCACCTGAGAAACCCAAAGCCCCTCACTGTATAGCTTTTATCCTTAAAACAGAATTCATAACGTCTCAGATTTGTTTTTCCCCACCTGGAAGGGAAGAATCACCCTCCAGAGAATGCCAGGAAATACAAAGAACTTCAAAGAGACTAGAATTACATTCACACTTTCTGTGAAAGTAGCCGTGATGAGCACTCATTTTTTTTTTTTTCATATATGCCAAATTAAGTCACTTCTTGAGGCATATTGTCCAGTAAGAGCCAATGAAACGGGTATCCAACTGCAAGCTATTTTTTCTTTCCTTTTCTCAAAAATTGTTAACCTCAGTTTTCCTATTTTCTTCTGCTCTTGAGCCCCCAAACCTGCACACCTTCAAAACCCAGGGAGGCAGAGGGGAGAGTTTGTGGGGCAGAGTGAGGAGGAAACCCCAAATCAAGCCTTGAGTGGCGCACTGGGGAGATGAGGGCAGGCTGACTGCCCTCGGTGATGAGGTCCTTCCCATCCTCAGGCAGCAGGTGTGGAGGCTGGGGGATGGCTGGATATAAGAAATGTAGCTTCTGAGCTTCTCAGACTGTTCAAGGTTGCTGAGAAGAGAGGGTGGTGAGGCAAATGGCCAAAGCATTCAGCCAAATAGATGGTCTTCAAGGACTGGCGGGATCTTAATTACCAGTGCTTCTCAGAAGTGAAGTGAAAGTCGCTCAGTTGTGTCTGACTCTTTGTGACCCCGTGGACTATACAGTCCATGGAATTTTCCAGGCCAGAATAGTGGAGTGGGTAGCCTTTCCCTTCTCCAGGGCATCTTCTCAACCCAGGGACTGAACCCAGGTCTCCTGCATTACAGGGAGATTCTTTACCAGCTGAGCCACAAGGGAAGCCCAAGAATACTACCAATGCTTCTCAACCAGGGCTCTTTTGCTCTCCAGGGGACAGTCAGCAATGTCTGGAGACGTTTTTGGTTATCACACTTGGGGGTGGGAGGGGTCATTGCTAAGCATCTGACACAGCACCCCCTCCCCCACAACCAAGAACTATCTGCCTCAAATATTCAATACTGCTGAGGCTGAGACATTAAGACATTCAGAACAGGTGTAATACTGTAAGGAGAAAAAAAAAAATGTAGAGAATTAACTTACTGTTGGAATTTTAAAAAATCATTCAGCGTGTAAAGTTTATGTAAATTTATATAACATGAATGTAAACTGCTAAGCATGTGTTTGACTTGTACATCCCTTAATAATCTATTTTCCTCCCCGCCCCCACCAAAAAAAAACCCACAGAGTATCTGTAAAGTACAATAAAATGAGGCAAACCTGTAAAACAACAATCATTCAGATCACATCTCATCAACTTCCACCTCACCTAACGTTTGCATATGAGGCACTTATGACTATATTTTTCATTACAAATATTAATTTGCTCTTGGTACAGAGTAATACTAGCAACCTGCAGCGTGACAGTCCCTGGTGCTCCTGGAACTGGGTCTGTCTGCCCTGGTGTTCACTCCTCAGCATGCTGTGCGGTGGTCTCCTCCACTGGTGATATGCCTCTCCTCCTAGAGGGTAAGTCACGTGAGGCCAGGGGCTGATATTCGCCTGTCTATTCCAGGACCCAGCCCAGTGTCTGGTGGGGAGGCTGGGCTGAGGGGCAGCTAAGGAGTGGTCTGGACTCTCAGCTAAGAAAGTGGACTGCCTGGGCTGAAACCCGTGCTCCACCAGTAACTCACTGTCTGACCCACTTTTGCAAAGACCTTGTCTATAGCAACAGGGCTTCCCCGGTGGCTCAGCTGGTGAAGAATCCGCTTGCAATGCGGTAGATCTGGGTTCAATCCCTGGGTCGGGAAGACCCCCTGGAGAAGGAAATGGCACCCACTCCAGTATTTTGGCCTGAAGAATTCCATGGACTATAAAGTTCACGGGGTAACAAAGAGTCGGACACGATTGAGCAACTTTCACAGAAACAGGGATACGTGGTACCCACCTCATGCTGCTGCTGCTGCTGCTAAGTTGCTTTAGTCGTGTCAGACTCTGTGCGACCACATAGACGGCAGCCCACTTCATAGGCAGAATTAAATAATTTAATCGTTAATTATGAAATAATTTAATATTGAAATTTAATGTTTAAGTGCAAAGTGATTGATATTTATTGATCGGTGAAGCATCAAAAAACAAAGATATTGTTAAAAATCTGCCTGCAGGGTGGGTAGGGGGAAGGAGTAAATTAGGAGTTTGGGGTGAAAATACACACATTACTATAAATAAAAAAGATAATCAACAAGGACCTACTCTATAGAATAGGGAACTATACTCAATATCTTATAATAACTTTTAATGGAAGAGAATGTAAAAAAGAATATATATACATATATACACACACGTATATGGCTCAGATGGTAAAGAATCTGCCTGCAATGCGGGAGACCGGCATTTGATTCTTGGGTCAATAAGATCCCCTGGAGAAGGGAATAGTTACCCTCTCCAGTATTCTTGCCTAGAGAATTCCATGGACAGAGGAGGCTGGCGAGCTACAGTGCATGGAGTCACAAAAGCGTCGGACATGACTGACCAACACTTTCACTTTTCATTGTTCAACTGAATCACTGCGCTGTACACCTAAAACCAACACAACACTGTAAATCAACTGTATTTCAATAAAAATTTAAAAAAGATGTGCCTACAAACCACTAATGAAGAAGATGAAGAAAAGCACATAAAACACCTTGGCTTTTACTTTCGGGAGCTTTTAAACGTAAGGTTTTTCTTCTTTGTGATGTAACAAACATGGAAAGCAGTTTGTTAACATTTACAGGCAAAGGCAGTGAAAGCCTCAGCAGGATATACATTTTTGACATATTGATTTTATTTCACAATTAATGTTCTACCCAGTTTCTCTGCCACATCTAGCTTTTTTCACTGTATTTATTGCCATAGGTGAATTTCATTTTCCATTGTCTCCTGATAAAAACTGATTTATAGGACTAGGGTAAGTCAGTCTCGGAAAGGGTTTTAACAGTTTTCTGTGGTTGAACACCACCAGTCTTCTTCCTGTTTAAAGGCTGCTTCTTTCAATGGTCTTACGTTCTTCTGTAGCATGGGACTCTCAAGCACAGAGGATTTAAATCTTAATTGTTTTGAAATTGATATTTTCTGCGCTCCACATCTGCTCTTCCTCTGGGTCTGTGATCCCTCGCTACTCTTCCGTTTTCCTTGGTTATTTCCTATGTATATATCTCGCAGAAGCTCCAGAGAGAGGCATGATTTCTAAGCATCTTTTACGTAAGTAATCATGCACCAGACATTCAGGAAGCATTTATGGAGCACCGGTGTATGCCAGGCTCTGCGCCCAGCTCCTGAGTACAGCTGGGCCAGATAGGCCAGAACACATAGGCCAGACCCTGTCCTATTCTTGAGCATGAAAGGAGTGCATTCTTGAGCATGAAAGGAGACCAAGAGAAAATAAAGAAGCAAATGCAAAAGGTAATTTATGACACAATATAGAGGAAATCAACAGCATAACTGCACTAGTTTCTATGCCTCCTACAGCAAATTATCATAAACTTGGTGGCTTAAAACAACACAACTTTATTATCTTATAGTTCAGGAGGTCAGAAGTCTGACATGAGTCTCGATGGGCTAAAAACCTAGATGTAATCAGACTGCTGTTCTTCTGAAGGCTCTAGGGGAGAATCTATTTTCTTGCTTTTTCCAGCATCTAGAAGGGATCCACATTCCTTGGCAGGTGGCCCCTTCCTCCATCTTCAGAGTCAGCAGTGGCCAGTTAAGCCTTTCTGAAATCGTCTCTCTCTCTGACATTCACCTTTCTGTTCCCTCTTTCACATTTAAAGGACATTTGCATCTACCTGGATAAACCAGGATAATCTTTTTATCTTAAAGTCCACCAATTAGCCATCTGCACTCCGTCTACTCTCTTAACTCTCCACCCTAACATATTCATAGGTTTCTGGGATTAGGGTATAGCCTTTTTTTTTGGGGGGGGTGGCACTAGTCTGCTTAGCATAACTGTATGCTGCTACTGCTAAGTCACTTCAGTCGTGTCTGACTCTGTGCAACCCCATAGACAGCAGCCCACCAGGNACTCCGTCTACTCTCTTAACTCTCCACCCTAACATATTCATAGGTTTCTGGGATTAGGGTATAGCCTTTTTTTTTGGGGGGGGTGGCACTAGTCTGCTTAGCATAACTGTATGCTGCTACTGCTAAGTCACTTCAGTCGTGTCTGACTCTGTGCAACCCCATAGACAGCAGCCCACCAGGCTCCCTCGTCCCTGGGATAACTGTATAAGGAGGGACTATAATTTCAATATGCTCTTTTCTATCTACATAGAATAGCTGTTTAACAAATTCAATACTTAGTAAATGAATCATAACTACATGTTTGTTTCTTGTTAGATGAACACAAGATCTGTGTTTTCTGTGTTGCTGGATTGAGACATGAGCTGTGTTTTTGGTTCTACTGAATTGAGCTATTGCAGAGGTGAAGGGTGGGTGGTTTCAGTCAACCTTCCGGATTACCCCAAAGTCAACGCAGAGAGAGGCTTAGGGGCCCCTGCCACATCAGATATTGGAGGAGAAGCTCCCGCTGCATTTTTCTCGCTCTCCTGCGCTGCTAGTGCAGGACCCCTGGTGGTGATCTTCCTCTCCTCCCAGGAGCCTTCCTTTCTGCAGTTTCCTGAGAGCTCCACCACTTTTATTTCTGAATTATAAATTATAAAATTTAAATTTTAAATTATAAATTTTCTTGAATTATAAAATGCAAGTTTTTTTTTTTTTTTTAAGGATCCGAGGATTCAGTTCCAGGTAAAGAAACTGAATTTTAGAATAGATGGGGAAAAATCTAAAATGATTTAGAGGGATGTCCCTGGGGAAGCCTGGTGTGCTGCAGTCCATAGGGTCGCAAAGAGTAGGATATGACTTAGCAACTGAACAACCACCCTTGTCGTCCAGTGGTTAAGACTTTGCCTTCCCATGTAGAGGGTGTAGGTTCAGTTCCTGGTCAGGGAGGTAGGAATTGGCCACACACCCTGTGGCCAAAAAAAACAAAACAGAAGCAGTACTGCAAAAAATTAAAGACATTAAAAATGGCTCACATTAAAAAAAAATCTTTAAGAAAAATAATATGATTTAGAAAGACTTTTGCTTGGTGGCTGTGAGATGAGAGTTTTAAGGGTTTGCTTTCAGGCAGTATGGATATGGTGAGTTTAATTTTTAATTTCTGCAGAGTTACTGATTTTATGATGCCACTATTTTGCTGGATAAAGCCAAGGCATGAGATTCTTCCTCCTCACTAAATTATAGCCTTCATTCCTCAAAATGTCTCATAAGAATTAAGCCTTGACAACCTAAGAAGACCATGCATCAGCGACCCTTCCTGCCCCGATTATATAACACAGTTGGCTGAACACGTGTCACTTTGCTTCTTTTCTTTGTATCCATCTATTTCACTCTGGATTCATGGCTGTATTCTCCATGCAACTGTAAGCTCTCAGCAGGAAGGGAGGAAGTGGCACATTGCTCTTATTTTGCTTGTCCTTCTGCACAATGGCTGCAGAGTTCTGCAGCCAAAAGTTGCTATGGAATATTTTAGTAAAGAGCACTGCTTGAAAAATGCTGCATAAAAATATTAATTTTCTTTCCCAGCTAGGTTTTTACCTGTAGAACTGAACACAGGCCACATCTATCAGAAAGATTTTAGAATTCATTTTTCAGAGAAACTCTGTAATGCCAAGCCACATTCGGACACTTTGAGGCCAACCCAACTCCCGTGAAGATAAAAACCCAGCAGTGACTTTCTTAGCATCGTTTCTCTAAATGTTCTCATGTCACTTCATGCCGAGTGAGACAGAATTAGAAATGACCATTCATACAGACATTTTTATTTCTCTATAGAACAGTCACTGAAATCTCTGACCTAGAAGACAGTAAAGCAAATCTGAAGTCTCCTAAATTAAAGATATGGCTCTACCAACTGAAATCCTGAGAGGAAAAAACCTTTTAGGCAAAATAAATATCATGAGGTTTATGCTGAGCAAAATGAGCTGTGAAAATCAGGATTTTTTTCTTTGTTTCCTATTTTTTATTTTCCTTAAGTCCACCCTAATGTTTAAATATCAGTACAAACTCATTTATTTTATATTCTACTTCCATTTAGAATAGAGAGCAGGAAAGAATCCACCTTGCAGTTCAGAATGGGAGCTGCCTGACCTTTTATTCTGTTACAGAAACCCAAAGAGGTAGTTACATCTCAGTTCCACGGACAAGAGAATTTAGCCAATTATACTGTGTTTATAACATAAATTGGAAGGGGTGTGTGTGTGTGTGTGTGTGTGTGTGTGTATTGTGTGTGTGTGTTGTGTGTTTGTGGTGTGTGTGTGTGTGTGTGTACTGTAATGGTTCTAGGAAATCTAAACTGAAACTCTGCTACATGGAGCTATAATGTTCACTTAGACAACTGCCTTTTTGTAAACATAGTTTCTTGCAAAATCTTAGCTCGCTGCTATGGAAGCAATGACATTAACAGAAATAACAGTGGTGCCACAAATCTTCGGGGATTTTTTTAATGGAAAGGAAAATTCTAAAACTAAAAATACACTTTTTATTTGCAACTATGGGAATACAAACACCAGAAAAACACAAGAGAACTTTATAATTGGGACATGGGAGGCACTCAATCTGGTGGTTTTAGGGAAAGGACAGTCATGGGATGGAATCTATGTCTTAGGTCATCAAAATCTGGGCAACAGAGGAAAAAAAAACAAAAAAACAAAAAAACCTGCGTTAACAAAAGAGATGATATCTAGAAAGGAGTGACAATTTTTCCACTCTCCTCCTGCACCACTTTACAGATTAGGGGATGCCTGCCCCAACGTCTTCTGGGTTTATATTACTTATGACATCCTGAGCCCTGTCCCTTGGCATGTAGTTTTAAAACCCAGATAATCACTCAACAGAGGGGTTCCCTAGTGGCCCAGAAGGTGAAGAATCTGCCTGCAGTGCAGGAGATTTGAATTCGATCCCTGGGTTGGGAAGATCCCCTGGAGGAGAGCATGGCAACCCCTCCAGTATTCTTGCCTGGAGAATCCCCATGGACAGAGGAGCCTGGTGGATTACAGTCCATGGGATCGCAAAGAGCTGGACACAACTGACCACCTAAGCACAAGCACAATCACTCACCACAGAGATACCATCCCCTATTTTAATTTTAATTTTTTTTTTAATTTATTTTTTTTTTTAGAATTTAATGTTTTTTTTTTTTTCTTATTTATTTTTTTACACGAACTCCCAAATGGACATTTTATAGAATCAACTGAATAAAAAGTCCAGATCTAAAAGTACACAAATATAAGAGAAATACTCTCTTTTTTATTTTAGCTATGACCATCAATGGCAGTTGGACTCGTAGGCGTGTTAAGACCAGTGATTACCTCATTTCAATTGGCTTCTATTAGCACTATTAGCAAACAGCAAGATGGTTTCTGCATGCTTGAACTTAATGATCTTATGATCATATCTGCAAATTATTCGTATCAAAGTGCTGATTCATAAAACTTGCTTACATAAAAACTGTCTTTCTGTTAGGGAGCAATCATTCTTTTCCTCACTGGTTTGTTTTCATGTTGTTTGCCTTCATGTGGATCTTAAAAAATTTTAGGGCATTAAAACAAGAGATGATGCCTTCTGTATTTTACATATGCTGTAAGGCTAAAATAGGTTAACACTAAAAAAGCAAACCTTGCTGTGTTTCTCTTATCAAATTAAGTTTGGAAATTGTGTGTGTGTGTGTGCGTGTGTGTGTTTGTGCATACATGCATGCACTAGTTGTGGCTGACTCTTTGCGACCCCATGGACCCTAGCCCACTAGGCTCCTCTGTCCATGGGATTCTTCAGGCAAGAATACTGGAGTGGGTTGCCATCTCCTCCTCCAGGAGAAACAATACCCTGGGGTCAAACAAAAGAGCGGAGCTGGACTTATGCCCTCTGTTACAGGCAGGATGCAGTAGCATCTTTATATAAAAGTGGAAGATATTGTATCAAGAATATTCTTATTCAGTTAAATTTTACATCAGCTAATTGATTTAGAAAAATACTATTCCAGATTTTTGTGATAAGAAAATGTGATAAAGATTTAAAACTACCTTGAGAAAGACAAAGATAGTTGTTACTTATAATAGGTACAGAATGACTCCATGCCAGAGTTACATCAGCTCTGCAGTGAAGAAAGCTGCCTGCTAGCTATTTACAATGAGCAATGAAGAATTCCATTGTAATTTTTGTATTCTGAGCTCTGTTGCACATGCAGCTGTCAAGTCCTCATTGAAGTTTTGGATCCAACAATAAGGATTATACAAACACTGGAGCAAGTGGAAACATAAAAATAAAAAGAGAAGTTGCGGACCAATGTTGTCAGATATTTGGGTCATTTAAAAACACATGCAATAAATGAATATAGATAATGTCTAATGATTTAGAGGAATGAAATTATATATAACAGTTACACTGTATTTCCACTGGCAAGTCCACCAAAAGTTGATTCTTCAAGCACTTTTGCTATCCATAAATTGTCAACGTTGATTTTTTCTTTTGCCCTGCAATCTGTATTTTATTAAAAACTTTAGTTTGGGGAATTCTTTACTGCTGTCTAAAAGAACTCATGCATGCCTTAGGGTGTTGTAACAGCACATTAATGCAATATTACATTAATCAATGGCACCAGAGACATATACGATTTTAAAAAGAAAGCAACAGCAAAATCCACATGTGTGTTGTCTGGGCAAGTGAGATACTGACTTGGCAAAATGTTACATTCCAAATTCAGCTATCCTGAAACAAATCCAGTTTGTGGACTTTAACATCAACAACAGCAAACACTGATTGAGCAAAAGTAAAGTATTTATGCATCCATCATTTATCACCGGAATATATAATGTGAAAAGAATGAGACACGAAGCCAAAGAGAAATACTCCTTTAAAATTAATTAGCAAGCTTCTTAAAAAGCTTATTGAAAGGTTACATACAAGCAGAGCTGCGTCAAACAACCCAATCCAACTGCTCTGTGCATACAGCCAAGCCAGGACCACTCCTGCTTTGAACACCTGCCACAATGTCACCCTCATGTGGCTCTGCTTTTTACCCAGAAGGGGCTTGGGAGAGATTATCTGGATAATTTGTAGAGAGCAGAATTCATGTTTTGTTACACGAGCCTGGGTTCACGGCTAGTCTGCTCAATTTCTTAATAGCGGACTGGGAATAAAGCCACAGATGGGCTTGCTTTCCAGGGAGACTGATTTACCTGTCTCACAGCCCTGGACTACAGCAGGCTTTGGTGTGTTGGATGAAGAGCGATGAAAATATGAGCCCCCGAATCTTGCAGTTAGTGGCTTCAGAAAGAAGTCTCTGTGATACATGCTCGGTAAAACCAGTGAAGATAGATTATTAGAATGAGGAAACCCAGAGGTAATATAGCGAGAGAGTGGGCGGAAGGTATAATCTCCATTATGCGAAACTCCTCTTCAACTAGATAGCCTTGGGTTACTTGAATTCCCTGAGAAAAACTCCTTCTACCATCTCTTGTTTCCATCTCAAAGTTTCTATCTCCATGCCCTGGAAGGCTTTTTTTTTTTAATTAAAATTTTTTTCTTAAACTAATTTTTATTGGAGTATAGTTGCTTTGCAATGTTGTTAGTTTCTAATGTGCAGCAAAATGAACCAGCCATATGCTCCTTGGAACCCTTATTTCTGGTCCTTGTCACCAAGGCAGACATGTTCCCCTGCTATTCTAAGGAGAACCCTTTCATTTTTGCTGTCAGCTTGAACTCCCCACAAGGTTCAGAATACTGAGTCATTTCCTCTATGAGAGATTAGAGATGGCTGTAAATTTTTTGCTATTTCTCTCATTGAGAGGTGATATGAAGATCCTTTCCCCTTGAGTATGACCTGGCCTCAGGAACGTGACCGAACAATAGGATGTGGCAGAAGTGATGCTTTAGGCTCCTGAGGCTAGGCCGTAAGAGAACTTGTAGTTTTACCTGGACCTCCTGGAACCCGTCTCTGGGAGCGTGGAACTGCCATGTAAGAAGCTAGACTACCGAGAGACTATGAGGTCATATGCAGAAGCCTTGGTCAACAGCCCCAGCGGAACACAGCCTTCCAGCCATCTGTGCCAGGACACAGGACCATGCCAGCTGAATACCAGTGAGTGACCTCTGTGGATACCATGTAGAGCAGAAAAACCACCCAGCTGAGTGCTGCCTCAATTCCAGAGCTACAAAATCCCGAGCGAGAGTACAGCGGTTGTTTGAAGCCACTAAGTGTAGGGGTACTATGCAGCTGTAGATACTAGAACAGAAGTCTAACTTGAAATTTTTCATGTTTACCAGTTCATCACCTTCTCCAAGAAACCTGCTCAGTTCTTCCCAGTGTTAAAATCTTCCCTCCATCCTACGAGATTATACAATAAAGCGCTGCTTCCCTAAATGATAACCAGCTCCAAAAGACCAGTCTACTGTCCGTGTCTCTTTTCACTTTTTAAATATACAGCAATCTGGCGCTCACAATCTCCATTCTAAAATGGCAAGATTCCAAAGTTAGAAGGGACCTTAAAGGCTGCATCAACCGGCATATGTTCTCTACTGAATTCCCTTCCATAAGGTCCCATCCTAGCAGTAGGCGTCTTGATGATGCTCTAACACCTCAAGGCATGTGGTGCTTGGTGCCCCTCAAGGATACTCCTTCTGTCCTTGGATAGCCGAGATTACAAGCAAGTTCCCTGATTCTGCACAGAATTCTGTCTCTTTAAAATTTTTGACCCAATTTCTAGTTCTCTCGCTCCTCATTATATACAAAATGCCTCATATCTCTAGTCTGGAGGCACTGGGCAATCACCAAGGTAAACACATGGATTAGGTGGTGGTAGCAGAGAGTATATCTTATACCTCTTCCATCTTAGCATTTATGAAAATGTGTATACATCTTAAAACTGGTGTCTAACATCACAAGGTGAGTGTCACAATCACCCTTCACGTTTCTATCATGTAACTTAATGTACTCTTGAGTCATCATTCCATTTAGTTATGGCAAACATGGAGATAGTACATAGATAGTGGTAGAATCCTGACCTTATCTCTTAGTTCTGTCTTATCTCTGTGACCTTCAGTAATTCAGCTACTAAAACCACAGCCACTCCTAGGGATACTCAGACATGTTCACTTATAATCATTCAGAACTTAGAGTCAAATTAGGGTTCTGCCCTTCCTTCTCTTTTTCCCTGGGCTAGCATCTACTTTCTAAGAAAGCTCATAAGTGCCATGGCATCAAGGAAGAGACATCCAATCCATTAGTTTTCCCCCGCCCATCCCTAATCCTGCTAATCTTTCCCCCCACTTCCCCCCCATCAATCTCCCACCAACTCTGCTAATCTTTTCTTGGGACTTCGACTCACAGTGCTTCTGCTGCTGATGTTGCTTGTTTCCACAGACTCTGAAACGTGGAATCCACATCAAATATGCTCATTGGTGTTCCTTCCATAAGACACCAAGGCCTTGTGGATCCCCTCTAGGGACACCAGGAAATTTTAAGATACTTTCCATGTTGTGTGGACATCTCAACCAGCTGCATCCTCCCCTCCACCACCGTACTGCTACAAGAGATGCTATTAGATGTGACTCCCCCTGGAGAGTATATCATGAGAAATGCTGGACTGGATGAAGCATAAGCTGGAATCAAGATTGCCAGGAGAAATATCAATAATCTCACATATGCACATGATACCACCCTTAGGGCAGAAAGCAAAGAACTAAAGAACTTCTTGATGAAAGTGAAAGAGGAGAGTAAAATAGTTGGCTTAAAACTCAGCATTCAGAAAACTAAGATCATGGCATCTGGTCCCATCACTTTATGGCAAATAGATGGGGAAACAGTAGAAACAGTGGCTGACTTTATTTTGGGGGGCTCCAAAATCACTGCAGGTGGTGACTGGAGCCATGAAATTAAAAGACACTTGCTCCTTGGAAGAAAAGTTATGACTGACCTAGACAGCATATTAAAAAGCAGAGACATTACTTTGCCAACAAAGGTCCATCTAGTCAAAGCTATGGTTTTGCAGCAGTCATGTATGGATGTGAGAGTTGGACTCTAAAGAAAGCTGAGCACCGAAGAATTTATGCTTTTAAATTGTGGTGTTTGAGAAGACTCTTAAGAGTCCCTTGGACAGCAACGAAATCCAACCAGTCCATCCTAAAGGAAATCAGTCCTGAATATTCATTGGAAGGACTGATGCTGAAGCTGAAACTCCATTACTTTGGCCCCCTCATGCGAAGAACTGACTCACTGGAAAAGAGCCTGATGCTGGGAAACGTTGAAGGTGGGAGGAGAAGGGGATGACAGAGGGTGAGATGGTTGGATGGCCTCACCAGCTCAATGGGCATGAGTTTGAGTGAACTTCGGGAGTTGGTGATGGACAGGGAGGCCTGACATGCTGCAGTCCATGGGGTCGGAAAGGGTCAGACACGACTGAGCGATTGAACTGAACTGAACCCCCTGGAAGGATGGCTGGGATCTCAGCTGGCGCTCTTATACTGTGAGATTCCTCCAAGTGCTCCTCCATTATCTCCCATCTCCAGAGGCGCTGGAGTATGGATCACCTTCTAAGAGTCCTTCAGAATCTCAGCTGCAGATTTCTCTCCTGCCAACAACTAAAATGTTATCTCCACTGGAACACGAAGCTTCTTAGACACCATCCTTCATTTTCTGCAACCTACCAAATTGTCAGGCTTTGGTTCTTGACATGCAAAGCAAATCTTGAAGAGATATTTTAAAAAACATTCTATCTTGTAATTAAACAAAACTATCCTTTATGAATATCCAAATTATCCTTTATGAAGGCCCAATCTTAGAACTCAGTCACCAAGAATTTGCCTCTTTGTTTTCTGCAATTAGTCTGTGTATGAGGTAAAATGGAATTACCAAGAAGAAAAAAAAAAATTGGTCAGGGTTTCAAAAGATAGTCCTACTACAATGACACTTGATTTGGTAGTGCTTACTTTATGCTTGAAAACTGATATTAAATTAAGATGATGGTACATCTTACATCAATGGCATGATATGAATGAGGGGAAAATGTAATTCAGAGGTAGTTTAGTTTCTATGCAGTTTGGTATAACAGAGTAGTTAAGAGGATGCAAGCTTCCGTGATGCCCTAGAAAGGTGGGATGGAGGGGGGTGGTGGGAGGGAGGTCCAAGGAGGGGATATATGTATGCATATAGGTGGCTCAGATGGTAGAGCGTCTGCCTGCAGTGTGGAAGACCTGGGTTTGATCCCTGGGTTGGGAAGATCCCCTGGAGAAAGAAATGGCAACCCACTCCAGTATTCTTAACTGGAAAATTCCATGAACTGAGGAGCCTGGTAGGCTACAGTCCATGGGGTCGCAAAGAGTTGGACACAACTGAGCAACTTCACTTTCACTTTCACTATCGATGATTCACTTCGTTGTACAGGAGAAACTAACACAGCATTGTAAAACAATTATACTCCAGTTAAAAAAAAAGAGGGTGCAACTGGAATCGAATATCCTGAATTTAAGTCCTGGAGTCACATTAGCTGGGTGTCTTTAAGTGATGTATTCACTTCCTATGCCTCAATTTTCTCATCTATTAAACAGTTATAACAATGACAACTAGCTCCCAGATTGCTTTGCAGATGAGATGAATTCATACATGTAAAGCATTGGGACAGTGTCTGGCACAAGGGAAATACTCAAGGAGTGTTATTTATTGTTACATGTTGGATATGGAGGGAGGTATAGGAAAATGGTGAGGACAACTCTACTAACCAGACTTACAACTAGTTTTCTAGTCCTGAAGCTGGAATTAGAAGGTTCTCTTTCCTGCAAATGACTGTGCTTTTCCACAGAGAACATGGATTCATAAGGCAAAGATAAAACACAAGTTGCCTTTAAGTTCTTCTTCTCAAGCCTTAGGTGGGAAAGAAAGAAAAGTGTCTCCAGTTCTTCACCATAGAGGATTAGAGTTACTGTTTTTCACCACTTGGAGCAGAATAAAGGGTGGTGGAGAGGTCCACAGCCTGCTGATTTCTGCTCTGGCTGAGAAAGGCATCTCTTGGATGCTTTGTGGGGTCCTATCTACTTATGGAACCCCCTGGGACCAGTCCTGACTGTAACCAAATGAGGTCAGTTCAGGGAGCTTGGCTGCCCAGTATAAGCAGCCCATGAAATCCTTTAAAATATGTAACTTAAAGTCAGCCACAAGTTTAAACTTAAAGCTAGCACTGGTGCCTGAATCAAACTGCTCTGTTACAATGAAGCTACGTGAGAAAGCTTTATTTTTTACAGCTTACACACTTTCACTATTTTAGGGAACAGTCTGGGGATCAAAGGGCATTTCATAAAGAGGTCGTGTTTACTTGGGCTTCCTAGTGGAATTGTCCTGTGGGTCTTTTGCAGACAAAATGATTCACTTTATCTGCTTGAACAGCAAAGGAGGTGATACTGAGATGTACAACAGGTCTGGGAAGAAGGTAGGGGTCCAAACTTCAATCTGAATCTGTTGTGTATGACACATCTATGAGAAATCCGAGTGGAGGTATGAGGTAGGTGGAGGACTCAGATGAGATACCTATGTGAGACCTTTGCTGATTTTTGATAAGTAAAACGATGGAACAGGAAGAAACCTCTTTAGGAGAGACTGTAGGAAGAAAGGAGAGTCCAGCATTATTGGTCCCAAGGCACCACAATACATAAACCTTCCAGAGAGGAGATGCCTGCACAGAAAATGAGAAGCAACAGCCAAGAGAAAACCAGGGGCCAAGAAGAGAAAGGAAGAGGGAGTGGCTAGTTGAGTTAAAAACTGCTCAGAGAGTCAAGGAAAGTAAGGAGTAAAAAATGTCCGTGGACATGGTGAACCCAGAAGTGACTGCAAACCCTCCATGTGGAACTGAAGATGGTTTCAGCAGAGTGGTGCAGCAGGCTTCTGGGTTAAAGGGTACACGGAAGTCAGGGATGCAGACATTTTGAAGGGACAACTCTTTGGAGAAGCTTAAACTAAAGGAGAGCAGAGAGATTAAGTAGATAAGTGGGCTCTGGGAGGGTAAGAAGGTGTGAGAACTCAACAGGTGGGAGGGTGCGAGGGGGGAGGGGGGCAGAGAGGAAGGACACGGATCTTGTTACCCAGAGGCTCATTCTGATGTCATATCAGCTGAAATCATCATGTCGTTTTCAGTGATGTTGCTGTCACAATCGCCATCCTTTACTCTACTGAACTAGTCTTTAAAAAAAATCTTTTTTTCTGCTCTCTTCAGCAGTAAAGTCATCATCTATCCACAGTTTCAACTATCCATTCATGCAGCTGACTACCCACGCAAACCCCTCTGTGTACCCAAATGCTGTATTTGAAGATGGATACCCAGCATTTCACCAGGGTCTTGAAGAGAACGTGCAAGTGTGCTCACGTCGCTTCCGTTCAGCTCAGTCGCTCAGTCGTGTCTGAATCTTTGCGACCCCATGAACCGCAGCACACCAGGCCTCCCTGTCCATCACCAACTGCCAGAGTCTACCCAAATCCATATCCATCGAGTCAGTGATGCCATCCAACCATCTCATCCTATGTCGGCCCCTTCTCCTACCCTCAATGTTTCTCAACATCAGGGTCTTTTCCAATGAGTCAGCTCTTCGCATCAAATGGCCAAAGTATTGGAGTTTCAGCTTCAGCATCAGTCCTTCCAATGAACACCCAGGACTGATTGCTTCAATTGTGTCCAACTCTTTGTGACCCCATGAACTGTAGCCTGCCAGGCTCCTCTGTCCATGAGATTCTCCAGGCAAGAATACTGGAGTGGGTTGCCACAGCCTCCTCCAAGGGATCTTCCCAACCCAGGGATCGAACCCACATCTCTTATGTCTCCTGCCTTTGCAGGTGGGTTCTTTACCACTGGGAACCACCTGGGAAGCTCTTCAAAGATAACATGGCTCTATAAAGAAGACAAATTTTCTTGGCCAGGTCCTCTTTACTCCCTGATTTCCTTTAATGGGACATCCAGAGACTCAACACTCAAAACTATTTCTGTCTTTCCTGTCGCCAGGGAACCATCTCACCATCTCTGGCTTGGAGCCTTGC
Organism: Oreotragus oreotragus; assembly: GCA_006410675.1. NCBI lineage: Eukaryota > Metazoa > Chordata > Mammalia > Artiodactyla > Bovidae > Oreotragus > Oreotragus oreotragus. Next base: position 175,467 of record SJYX01006705.1, on the reverse strand, counting down.
TCTTGGTGGTCCCCTGCCCAGACCATTCTACCCACCACTCCCACCTGCCAAAAAGCTTACTCTTGTCTTTAAAGCTTATGATAGCTGATTCAGGAAACTTTTGCCAATGCTTCCAAGTTGGTGTGACCTCCTAACTTTTAAACCTCTTTGAATACTTTTCTTAAATTAGATTTATTTGAGAGACTGTCTTATCTGCTCGGTTAGACTTTAAACTCATGGGCTTTACCTTATTCATTTTTGCATTCCTTGTGTTACTAGATGCAGCAGGCACTTGCCAGAGTTTTGTTTAATTGACTCAAATTATTAATGGATTCTTGAGATGAAGTGAATTTTTCCAGTTGCATGCATGCAAAATAAATAATAATTCACTGAAAACTTAAGAGTGTACTTAACTGGAGTACAGAAATGAGCTCATATATGAATATCCAGGCACGGCCAAAAATTGCTTTTCTTTCCTGGAACAAGTATTTATTTAACTTTTTATTGTGGTATGGAATATTTCAAATATACATAAAAGTAGAAAGAATAGCATAATGAACCCCCATGAACCCATCATCCAGCTTCAACAACTCATAACATTTTCCCAATCTAATTTCATCTATTCATCAAACTTACTCCCATTTTTTTTTTTCCTGGAGTGTTTTAAAGCAAACTCCAGACATCATACCATTTCACTTATATATCATTCCACTTGTATATCTCTAGCAGATGAGGTTTTGCTTTATAATTCAACCACATGTCAGACCTAATGAAATTCTAATCACCTCACATGATTTAAGAGCTAGTCTTTGTTCATATGTCCTCCATTTGTTGTAATCATTTTATTCAAAGAATGTTTGATTTAATAGTTATAGCCCATTTTAAACAACTTAGTGCAAGACATTAACTCTCAATTCTTTTAGCATATGTGCTGGAAGAGGTTAAGGAGAGAGGAGATATTCAATTTCTGAATTATACTTCGTTTGCTTGATTCATTTCCTCCTCTGTTCCAGCCACCGCTGTTTTGGATCCTTCTCATTAGCATGTGTGTGAAAGAATGGGAAGGGAAAGGAGGTGGGGGAAACGCTGTGACTTGTCCCATCAAGCCTCCTGTCCCTTTTTCCTGGAAGAAAAGAAGCCCTGGCACAAGGCAAAACCCTTAGGGACGACATTTCCTAGACTCTTGTGCAGTCAGATCACCATGAGAGCATGCGACTTTTTGAGCAAAAGTGATGTGTGCCATTTCTGGGTCAAACCTTTAACTGAAAAGATGTGTGCCCTCTCCTCTCTTATACCCATTTCTTAAGGGCTTATATTCAGATGCTGTGTGGTAAGCTATCTGCCACCAAGTCAATGAAGAAAAAACCCTAGAAGATCCCAACGCAAGCAGGTGAAAGAGCCTGGGGCCCGAGTTGATCTCGTGAGGGAGAGCTAGCCTGCCAACTTCCAGACCATTGGCTTTAAACTACAGTTATTTTGGCGTCTGTTACAATAGCAGTTCTGATAGCTTAACTAGGATAGAAGGTAAAATTCAACAATGTCAGTATTACAATTTTCTGAAAATCTAATGAGAGTTTCTACTGCCAACATCACAGATAATCCAGTATTCTTTGCATATGTTTTCAATTATTACTAGTTGTCTGTCTTGGAGTATGATGACTGACTGACACTAGTTAACTGAATATACACCATGAAAGTCCAGTGTGGCTGGATTTGGTTCCAGAGAAACTTTTATTTGAATCCTCCCTGGCTTCTCCCTAACTATAAAGAAATTGTTAAAACTATATGACAGTTTTAAAAATGAGAATAACAGAGGTCCCTAGAAGATGAATTATAGTGAATAAGTAATGTATATTAAAGGAATGAACATAGTACTTGGCACACAGAAGTTTCCAGAAAAGGTTAATTCGATTTCTTTTTGTTCTCTGTGCACATAAGTCAGAAGGATCTAATGATGTTTTGTAATTCTCTACAGCTGCAGCCATTCGGGTCACCAGCACTTGTTCAAAACAGCAAGGTTATCACTGGACACTAATTAGAGACCCTACAACAGTGGAAGAAGTTGTAGGAAAAACTTGTGGATGAACAATCAAGGATTCTATGACTGCTTAGAAGAAATGTTGATTAGCAGTATATTAGTTAGAATAACATGAGCTGATATAGCACACAAACTTCACATCTCAGGGGGTCTGTCTCCTTTCCAATGGATGTTTCTGATTGGCAGGGAGGCTCTGCTCCATCTAGTTATTCAACGGTCCAGATCGGCAGAGTCATCAACCGGCCTGATAACAAGTGATGGAGAATAAGGGGGAGGTACTTATGGACCACATCTGGAGGCTGATACATATGATTTGAAGTTGATATATGATTTCCACTGTCCCATGAGTCTTATGGTCAAACCTAACTGCAGGGGGTGCTGGGAAATGTAGTTGGTTGAGCACCTAGGGGTGGGGATCGGCCAGCAGCATCTACCATCAGCAGCAGTTAGCCTGAAAAATGATTTACTGAGCTATTATATTTAGCTTCAACTTAAGTAGTGGGAGAATATCCTTGGAAAATCTTACTCAACACCTCTCTTAACAGCATCTCACAAAAACCCTTCTATGATGTAAGAAACTAATTTAGGAAAGATAGTATTTTAAAGAATTTATCAGAAAAAAAATTTCCTGAAAACCTCCAAGTGACTTTAGTAAGTAATAATAATTACTTTAAAACGTTTTAATGTCAGAAACACTAAATTATTTTAGTTAGAAAAAGACTCAAGCCCTGGATCATTCTCCTTGAGGAAAAAATAAGCACTTTTGTTTAGGGAAGCATTTAAACTTTCAAAGGATTCTCAGGGTGATTAACTTCAAGTTGTCTTTTCCTAAACAATGATGTCCTAGTTGCTGAGTCAACAGCACACAGGTGGCCCAGAAACCACACACACATTCATCACAGCTACTGTCAGAATCTCTGAGATATGTGGTGAAACTTGCTAAGAGGCTGCAAACTATTGTGTTTCACGATAATGATCTTTCCAGAAATAAAGGGGATTACACATTAATAAAGCAATGAAACTATGCAGGTAACCATGACAATGGCTACAAATTCAATAACATTCTATACTCCTGGAAATTTTTTTCTTTTTTCTTTTATTGCCAGAGAGATTAAGGAAATTATGAGAAAGAATTGAAAAGCATTTATGTCTCATCTGAACTATTGTACCTCTAAGGATGTCATGCATGCTCGGCCCATTCTAATGTCAACTTCACAGCAACCTGAAATGCCCATCCTGGTTCATGACCACATATTTATCGTGAGAAATGGACAAAGCAAGGAGTCTCAAGTTCAATGTCTTCAAATGACATTGGTCAGCAAACAATTTTTCCAATTCAGGCCCAATTTTATCTATTTTTTAAAATACATTTCTCATTTTGAATTCTCAGTGAAACTAATGGCTTATCTCTAGTCACATGTCCACAGAAATTTCTAAAGGTTCTTAAATATCTGAGTCAAATTTCAGAATATTTTAAAGAAAGACATATAATCTAAATCATTCATCCTTCCAATTAATCAAATTAAGTTTTTGTTTTTCTGGTTTCTGATGTGTTGACAACTGAAACAGCACAAATGGGAAGGATTAAAGTTTCTCTTCCCCACCTCTCAAGAACTGCACAAAACTAGAAAATTCTTTGAAATCAAAGGTTCCCATATTCTCCTATGGCTCATTCTTATTATGTATATACTGGTGTATATATTTTGTACACCTTATTCATCCTGGAAGAAACACAAGCTGGAATCAAGATTGCCGGGAGAAATATCAATAACCTCAGATATGCAGATGACACCACCCTTATGGCAGAAAGTGAAGAGGAGCTAAAAAGCCTCTTGATGAAAGTGAAAGAGGAGAGTGAAAAAGTTGGCTTAAAGCTCAACATTCAGAAAACGAAGATCATGGCATCCGGTCCCATCACTTCATGGGAAATAGATGGGGAAACAGTGGAAACAGTGTCAGACTTTATTTTTTGGGGCTCCAAAATCACTGCAGATGGTGACTGCAGCCATGAAATTAAAAGACGCTTACTCCTTGGAAGAAAAGTTATGACCAACCTGGATAGTATATTCAAAAGCAGAGACATTACTTTGCCGACTAAGGTCCGTCTAGTCAAGGCTATGGTTTTTCCTGTGGTCATGTATGGATGTGAGAGTTGGACTGTGAAGAAAGCTGAGCACTGAAGAATTGATGCTTTTGAACTGTGGTGTTGGAGAAGACTCTTGAGAGTCCCTTGGACTGCAAGGAGATCCAACCAGTCCATTCTGAAGGAGATCAGCCCTGGGATTTCTTTGGAAGGAATGATGCTAAAGCTGAAACTCCAGTACTTTGGCCACCTCATGCGAAGAGTTGACTCATTGGTGAAGACTCTGATGCTGGGAGGGATTGGGGGCAGGAGGAGAAGGGGACGACAGAGGATGAGATGGCTGGATGGCATCACAGACTCAATGGACTTGAGTCTGAGTGAACTCCGGGAGTTGGTGATGGACAGGGAGGCCTGGCGTGCTGTGATTCATGGGGTCGCGAAGAGTCGGACACGACTGAGCGACTAAACTGATTCATCCTTATTATGTATATACTAGATGGCGCTAGTGGTCAAGAACCTGCTTGCCAATGCAGGAGATGTAAGAGACGTGGGTTCGATCCCTGGGTTGGGAAGATCCCTTAGAGGAGGAAATGGCTTCCTGCTCCAGTATTCTTCTCTGGAGAATCCCATGGACAGAGGAACCTGGCAGGCGTCCATAGGGTCGCCAAGAGTTGGACATGACTGAAGCGACTTAGCACATATTTATAGATTAACACTGAGATCAATATAGGAAAAACGCTCTGGATGATATTAGGTGGTAGACAAAGACACCAAAGGCCATCATCCTCTAGCTGGGAAAACTGACCCTGCGGTGGGGTCAGAAATAGCACCTCTTTCACGTGGAGGAAGTGGCTCACAAGAAGGTGAGGCCAGGAATGGAAAAATTATCTACTCAAATGCTGATCTGCCCTTATTTCTGGCTCAAGAGGAAGACAAAGTGATCCATCTTCCCTCAACTAAAGAAATGCTACATGGATAAAAATTTTTTTTTATTGCTTTTTGCATTTCAGGCAGGCTCCTCTTATCCTCATCCTCTGATCCCTTGTGATCATTTTGCCACTGTCAGCTCCCATGTGGTTGCTGTCCTTGTCTGATGAGACCTCCATGTGGCCGAGGATGCTGTCTACCTATCATCTCCAGTAGTGCCCAGCAACATCCTGGAAGTGCTTTCCTCTCTTGATTCTTCATCTCCACCTTCTCCCAGAACTATCCCTCCACCTCTGCGACAGTGCTGCTGCTACTAAGTCACTTCAGTCGTGTCCGACTCTGTGTGACCCCATAGACGGCAGCCCACCAGGCTCCCCCATCCCTGGGATTCTCTAGGCAAGAACACTGGAGTGGGCTGCCATTTCCTTCTCCAATGCATGAAAGAGAAAAGTGAAAGTGAAGTTGCTCAGTCTGTCCGACTGTTAGCGACCCCATGGACTGCAGCCCACCAGGCTACTCCGTCCATTGGATTTTCCAGGCAAGAGTACTGTGGTGGGGTGCCATTGCCTTCCCCGTCTGCGACAGTACCTTCTCAGTTTTTCCCCAGTGTAGTGTGGGCATTGGCCAAAGCTCCACTCTCTTCTTACCTCCTAAATGCAGGCTGTCCCTATCAATTCTTCTTCCTCAACCCCAAAGAAGGAAGTAACTCTCTGACTCCACTTTCCCTCTGAAATCCTTCAGCCACTCCCCAAAGCCATTAGGATCAAGTTTGGTCTCCTAGGCCAGGACACCTGGTGTTTCTGGCTTGGCCCTGGATGAACTCCTTGCACCTTTTCTGCAGTCAGATTACTCTGCATGTATCAACATAAGGCAGCATTTCCTGCGTCCGCTGTTCCTCTAGCTCAGACACCCTTCCTTTCTGTTCTCACCTTTCCTATGTATAAACCAAATCATTTTCCTCATTCAAAACTTTGCCCTGCTTCTTGTTTCCTAAGAGATAAAACCAAAACTAGTGTTTGGTATGGAGGCTTTGCCCACATCCAAGTCCCTGCTTATTTCTCTTAACCAAAGCTCCAGTTATGCCCATATTTTTGACATCACTTCCAGACACATCCAGTTACTTCGAGTTCCTGAAACTCAGCGTGAAAGGAAATTTTCCCCAAATCACTGCATTTACTTCCAGTGTCAGCTCCTGAAAAGCGGTCCCTGGATCTCTTTCATTCTCTGTCTTTTCTTGGAGCTTTAGTTTTTTTCTCCATGATTGGCTGCATTCTTTCTCAAGAAGAAAAAAATCAGTGCCCAGGACAGTCCCAAGCAACGGAGTGTTGAGCAAATACACACGAATGGGTTCATCTCTGACTCCTCCTCCTTCCCTGAGGAAGCCCCAATAATCCTGCCTCTCCCTCTTTCCAGTGTGTTTCTTTGTCCTTCTGCTATGAAGCTCCACAGAGGTCCCCGAGGACCTGAGCTGCTGCTCCGGGGGCAAGAATGACCGCAAGAGTCTTGGGGTCACTACCCAGAAGGCAAAGAGATCAAGCACACATTCAGTTTCTCCAGGGACCCTGGGGTTACGGCAGACTGGGGGCCCACACCAGAAGGCTACCGAAGACCTTAAGGTTTCTGTCTTACATTAAACTATATAACTTGAAGCTATCCAAATAGATTAAGTGGATTAAAGAAATTTCTAAGATCAGCATCCCACCAGCTTATGATCTCCTGAGAAGAGAATGTCTCATATATAAAAACAGCCATTTGCATGTGACTTCCTCCTCTCCCACAGGTTAACAGACCATGGGATGGGTGGTAAGAATAATTCTCTTCTAAATAACTTACATTTCTTCCAGGCCTTCTACATTTGACTAATCATGCAAGCATGCTAAGTCACTTCTGTTGTATCTGACTCTTTGCAGCCCTATGGACCGTAGCCCGCCAGGCTCCTCTGTCCATGGGATTCTCCAGGCAAGAATACTGGAGTGGGTTGCCATGCCTTCCTCCAGGGAATCTTTCCAACCCAGGGATCAAACCTACATCTTTTCAGGATACCTGCATCAGCAGGTGGGCTCTTTAATACTAGCACTGCCTGGGAAGCCCCTCACTGATCATATCTGAAGCAATTTATTGATATTTCTCTTGTATACTCCTTTCTCCTTTCCCATTCTTTTCTCCCATCTCTTGCTGAATTATCAGAAGAAAGGTTATTTCCCTGTTACCCATTTAAATTCTCTAGTCCTCAGTTTCTCCTTCTATAAAATGGGAATAATGATAAGGTTGAGAGGATTGAGCAGACAGGATCTATAAAGTGCTTAGCACAGTAGGAGTGGGATGAACGCTGGCTGTGATCATTGTCCTTTATATACCATTTATGAGTGACAAACACAAGACAGTGCAAGAGACAAGTCTCTATTAAGAAAAAGGAAAGTAGTAAGTCATGAGAAACGCTGGAATGGAAGAAACAAAAGCTGGAATCAAGATTGCCGGGAGAAATATCAACAACCTCAGATATGCAGATGACACCACCCTTATGGCAGAAAGTGAGGAGGAGCTAAAAAGCCTCTTGATGAAAGTGAAGGAGGAGAGCGAAAAAGTTGGCTTAAAGCTCAACATTCAGAAAACGAAGATCATGGCATCCGGTCCCATCACTTCATGGGAAATAGATGGGGAAACAGTGGAAACAGTGTCAGACTTTATTTTTTTGGGCTCCAAAATCACTGCAGATGGTGACTGCAGCCATGAAATTAAAAGACGCTTACTCCTTG
>SJYX01006705.1:148125-161923 GCA_006410675.1 Oreotragus oreotragus | reverse complement strand
GGAGTGAGGGCTATTGGAAAATGATGTTCTCTCTGAGGGAGAAGCAGAGGGAGAGGGAGAGGGTGGGATGATTTGGGAGAATAGCATTGAAATATGTATACTATCATGTAAGAAATGAATTGCCAGTCTATGTTCAATGCAGGATGCAGGATGCTTGGGGCTGGTGTATGGGGATGATCTGGAGGGATGATGTGGGGTGGGAGGTGGGAGGGGGGTTCATGTTTGGGAGTTCGTGTAAAAAAATAAATAAATTTAAAAAAAATTAAAAAAAATAATAAAAGTGAAAAAAAAGTATTAGCTGCAATTTAAAGAAAACTATCCTAAATACAGACAGATAAAACAGGATAAGATAATGGAATCTTTATAAGTTTCCTATGCCAGAACTTTTCAAGCAAACTTTCCAAATACAGGCAACTGGGGAGAAAAAAAAAAATCACAAGCAAATAATTTAGCATATGACACTAAGCAAAATCTAATGAAAAATCACCAAACATGATTTCAATATAAACTGAAATCATGCAAAAACTGTTTTGCAAATATATTTCTGGTTTTAACATTAGCTGGATATGTTGCAACTGTTATATTCTATAATTTACTTTTATCTCAGTTGCATGGCTTACTTATGTAACTGTACAAAATGATGAGTCTGGAAGGTTTGAGCTTATAAGGAAAAAATGCCTTCATTTTAGTGATTCCAGTTTACACTTGCAGAAATATCAAATTACTTATTGAAAAATCCCAGATGAAGTAAGAAGGAATGTTCTGGGAAGTTGCTGTTGACAGTATGTTGCCCTGATCTTATAGATGTATGTTTCCCAGGATTACTTAGTGAGGATTAGCAGCATTTTAAAAATGAGACTGGCCAGAGGTTTTTTACAGTTTCCTTGGAGCATTCTAAAGGAGCTGAATTGATAGTCTTTTCTTCTTTTTTTTAAATAAAAGTGTAGAATCTGATTTTGTATAAAAGTCTGAGAGCTGGCTTCAGAGAAGTCATGAAGAATTAAAAGAATTAATTAACAATGCATTAAGAGAAATGACTTGCTCCCCAATGCCCTTCCAATAGCCCATCTTGACTGCCCTGCCTTTCGACTGTCACAACTGTCCCTCGCTGAAGTGAGGTCACAAGAGGAGAAGCTGAAGGGGACCTTTCCAAGTTGTACCAATACAGCAGCTTGATCACTGACTTCCAAATAAGGTGAAAGCACAGCTTCATTATCCAGATCTGAAATGTCAGCCAACTGCACCAGCATGAGAAGCGCCATCTAGAGACACTGGGCACTAAGATAAACAGATCATTCAGTAAAATGGAAACCATATAGTAACAACTGATGTCAGCATCAATGAACATTTTCAAACAACTACAACAGATTACTATATGGATGTATACTGAGATCAGAGAAACGCTCCCTGTCTGGAGTCTAAATCCAATGAAATGAAATCCTATCAACTGGGCAGTTTTCAAGCAAACAGTTACTTCTTCCTGCTGTCTTTTCTCTATCCACCACCTGCATCTTCACCCTTGTTTGCAGGTTACCCTCCATTTTAAGCTCCCATCTCCCCACTTACAGTTGGACCTTTTGAGCATCTCCTTTCCTTCAGCAAGTGTTTGAAAGAAAAAAAAACACCTAAGAGAAACAATAGTGGGAAGCTGATTCTCAACATTACCTAATTTTTCCAACCTGTTACAAACTGCAACTAATAAAATCAAGAGGGAGTATTATTCCTTAAACACTCATGGTAAACCAATACCAAATGAAAGGGCCAGGTTTTGACAATGCAGTGAAGACCCTTCTGGAAATGGCTGGTGAAATGGCACTCCTTGAAGGCCCATATTTCACTAACTTGGCAAAACTTCGTTTCAAGGTCATTTCCAAATGCTTGTCTTGTGCAGAGCAGCATGCGTGGAGCTACAGTAGTGTGGCACCAGGTCAATCCATTAGTCATTGCTGGAGTGAGCCTTCTGTGAGAGGCAGCCTGCTTCACAGTCAGATGGGCTTCAGAAAAGCATGCCAAGAAAACTTTAAGATTTGAAATGTTACAGAAAAGAAGGTCGCAGCATCTTTTAATTGCCTACTATCTGTGCAGACGGTGGCTTTTCATATTTTTATGCAAAGATTACACATTACCCAGTGTGAAAACCGGGTTAAAAAATGTGGTAAGTGAAGTCTGTGCATATGTCTTCAATTGAGTACAGTGCTGAGTGCCAAACTTTGACCAAGCTGATCAGACTGGAGGTCTGTGTGAGAGCCTGAAGTGGTGGAATCTAGTTGCTATAGCTGCAAATTAAACAAATAAATGAGACACCGTGGAATGCAGCAAAATAGCTGTGGTCTGATGAGTTCATATTTGCCATATGTGTGAATATTAGCAGTCACAATCTGAGTTTCAGCAAAGTTCTTTTCAAGAAGTGCAACAGAGGGCACATGCTTTAAAATAAAGAAAGAAGACCTGAAGTCTATGTCCAAAGATAAATATTTTACGTTCTGTAAGAGCTATTAAGACATATCATTAACTTTTTAGGTTAGGAGTATATACAAATTCTGTGTTGCAATAAATACAAGATTTCTACCCAGGCACTTTCCCTGGAAGCTTTAGATAGAGCTTGACACTAACTTGTTACTTAGTATATGTTACAGAAAAGAAGGTCACAGCATCTTTTAATTGCCTACTATCTGTGCAGACGGTGGCTTTTCATATTTTTATGCAAAGAGTACACATTACCCAGTGTGAAAACCGGGTTAAAAAATGTGGTAAGTGAAGTCTGTGCATATGTCTTCAATTGAGTACAGTGCTGAGTGCCAAACTTTGACCAAGCTGATCAGACTGGAGGTCTGTGTGAGAGCCTGAAGTGGTGGAATCTAGTTGCTATAGCTGCAAATTAAACAAATAAATGAGACACCGTGGAATGCAGCAAAATAGCTGTGGTCTGATGAGTTCATATTTGCCATATGTGTGAATATTAGCAGTCACAATCTGAGTTTCAGCAAAGTTCTTTTCAAGAAGTGCAACAGAGGGCACATGCTTTAAAATAAAGAAAGAAGACCTGAAGTCTATGTCCAAAGATAAATATTTTACGTTCTGTAAGAGCTATTAAGACATATCATTAACTTTTTAGGTTAGGAGTATATACAAATTCTGTGTTGCAATAAATACAAGATTTCTACCCAGGCACTTTCCCTGGAAGCTTTAGATAGAGCTTGACACTAACTTGTTACTTAGTATTTGATAATGAATTAAAATAATTAGCTAAAGAATATTTTCATGTTAATATTTTATCCTATCCCATCCTATTTTATTTTTTAATTGGAGTATAATTGCTTTACAATGTTATGTTAGCCTCTGCTGTACAACAAGGTGAGTCAGCTGTATGTATACATATATCCCTCCCTTTTGAGCCTTCCTCTCATTCCACCGGACTCCCTTGTGGCTCACTCATTAAGAATCTGCCTGCAATGCTGGAGACCCAGGTTCGATCCCTGTGTCAGGAAGATACCCTGGAGAAGGGAATGGCTACTCCCTCTACACGGCCCCCATCCTTCCCCTCAAGGTCATCAACAACAAGGTGAGTCAGCTGTATGTATACATATATCCCTCCCTTTTGAGCCTTCCTCTCATTCCACTGGACTCCCTTGTGGCTCACTCATTAAGAATCTGCCTGCAATGCTGGAGACCCAGGTTCGATCCCTGTGTCAGGAAGATACCCTGGAGAAGGGAATGGCTACTCCCTCTACACGGCCCCCATCCTTCCCCTCAAGGTCATCACAGAGCAGCAAGCTGAGCCGCCTGTGTTACACAGAGCTTCCTACCAGCCGTCTATTTCACACATGGCAGTGTAATATGTCAATGCTGCTCTCTCAGTCTGTCCCACACTCTCCTTCCCCCACTATGTCCGCATCCTGCACTATGTTCTGCGTCTCTTTTCTTGCCCTATCAGTACCATTTTTCTAGATTGCATATGTATGCATTAATAAAGAATATCTTTCTGACTTACTTCACTCTGTATGATAGGCTCTAGTTTCATTCACATCACTACAAATGACCAAATTCTGTTCCTCTTCATGGCCGAATAATATTCCATTAAATATATGTACCACATCTTCTTTATCCTCCATCCTATTTTAGAGGACTTGCATTTGTTTGGCCTACTGTGTGGCAGGCACTGGGGCTCTTTACTTCCCTGGCTACCATCTTATGAATTCCCACAATAAGTTAAACATTCCCTACTAGTGGTAGGGAAATATAGACAGACTGTCGAGCAGAGAATTCTATTCTCACTAGCCTCTTAAATTATGTACACTACACTGTAGCGACACTTTACAGACAAAGGTCTGTGTAGTCAAAGCTATGTTTTTTCCAGTAGTTGTGTATGGATGTGAGAGTTAAACCATAGAGAAGGCTGAGTGCTGAAGAATTGATGCGTTTGAACTGTGGTATTGAAGACTCTTGAGAGTCCCTTTTACTGCAAGATCAAACCAGTCAATCCTAAAGGAAATCAACTCTGAATATTCACTGGAAGGACTGATGCTGAAGCTGAAGCTCCAATACTTTGGCCACCTGATGCGAAAACCAACTCATTGGAAAAGACCCTGATTCTGGGAAAGACTGAGGGCAGGAGGAGAAGGGAATGACAGAGGATGAGACAGTTGGATGACATCACCAACTCAATCACTAACATTTCAAAGGACATTTTGAGTAGGTGATGCCATCCAGCCATTTCACATCAGGTGGCAAAATTATTGGAGCTTCAGCTTCAGCATCAGTCCTTCCAATGAATATTCAGAGTTGATAAAAGGAGAATTGATAAAAGGAATTGATAAAAGGATTGATGAAAGGAATGTTGATAAAAGGGATTGATAAAAGTCATGTTTTCAATCTTTTCACTCCACATATACAGATAGTGGCAATGTAGTGGCAATGTGAACAGCAGCTCTTGGATATATAAGATAATTAGATCTATTGCCAGGTCACATGAACTAATGTATTTGATAAGGATGAAAAAGTTTGCATTAAAAGGAAACATTTCCACCAGTCAGGGCTAATCTTTGCACTTGGGTTAAAACATACTTTAATTGGATCATTAATTACAAGCTTCTTCTCTGAATATGGATATGGCAGAACAATGGGGGAAAAAATCACTCTTGCTCAGATGAAAAGGAAAATAATTTAAAACGCCAGATATGTTTACCAGTGTCTTGATGAAATATGTTTGTGAGCTATAGTGACAATACATGTTGAAAGGCATCTCTTTGACTTGATGTTGACATTCCACGGGGAGAGGCTCTGGGGCCAGGAAGTGCCATGGGGTCGAGCAGCTCAGCATCCTTCCCCCAGCTAGTCCACTCACCAGTGGGGTGAGCTTGGACAAGTGGACACCATTTTCGGTAACAGTTACTCCGGCCTGCTCTTTCGTTCTGCCACAGGTATGGCAGTTCATTTAAATGCCTGTCTTGACCTTAGGAATCAACCATCCTTTCCAAGCACAGTCACAATGTGGCTACAATTTACTACTCTCACAAATCAATTGCTTTGTTGCTAACTTTACTCAGTGTTGTCTCCAAGGAAGCTTCAATGCAATGGCACAAACTTAGGCACTGCAACTCAGAACAAAGATTCCATCATTTTACTAACTCCCAGTATGTCCGTTCAATGATCCTCAAGTTCTTAGCCCTGTAGCCTCCCCTATCCTGTAGTCACACTACTTTTAACAATAATAACTTTAAATCTTAGCTTAACCACATAGAAGTCAGACAAGAATGATGTGGAAGTTTTAGTGTAGAGTATATAGTGAAACTGGGCTTCCCTGGTGGCTCAGCGGAAAAGAACCCGCCTGCCAATGCAGGTTTGATCCCTGGGTCGGGAAGATCCCCTGGAGGAGGAAATGGCAACCTACTCCAGTTTCTGCTGGGAAATCCCATGGACAGAGGAGCCTGGCGGGTTACAATCCATGGGGCTGCAAAACAGTGGGACCCGACTTAGGGACTACACAACAACAGCAGTGAAACTGCCAAAAAAGTTAATGCAAGCATGGACAAGACGAATAAACAAGGACGCATAAGCAAGCACTTGCCAACTCATATAAAACTGTCACAACAAATGTAGACAAGCAGAGGCCTGGTCAGGGAAGACGGTGTGATGAAGGGCTTGTGTACCTCAATAAACGTTAGTTACTGGGTGTGCTCTTCACCTTAGAGCCTGTGCTAGATTTTGGAGGAAAGGATGAAATAAAAAAGTTGCTGTCCTTTTTGGCCTCATAGCTCATTGGAGGAGTAAACAAGTAAATGAACCGTAATCACGCAACGTGATAAGAGAAACCACAGGTGTAGGAACAAGTGTTACGAGTGCAGTTAGAAGACCCACTCAGACGCCGAGTGGACCACTAGACTCATAGGTGNACCCTGATTCTGGGAAAGACTGAGGGCAGGAGGAGAAGGGAATGACAGAGGATGAGACAGTTGGATGACATCACCAACTCAATCACTAACATTTCAAAGGACATTTTGAGTAGGTGATGCCATCCAGCCATTTCACATCAGGTGGCAAAATTATTGGAGCTTCAGCTTCAGCATCAGTCCTTCCAATGAATATTCAGAGTTGATAAAAGGAGAATTGATAAAAGGAATTGATAAAAGGATTGATGAAAGGAATGTTGATAAAAGGGATTGATAAAAGTCATGTTTTCAATCTTTTCACTCCACATATACAGATAGTGGCAATGTAGTGGCAATGTGAACAGCAGCTCTTGGATATATAAGATAATTAGATCTATTGCCAGGTCACATGAACTAATGTATTTGATAAGGATGAAAAAGTTTGCATTAAAAGGAAACATTTCCACCAGTCAGGGCTAATCTTTGCACTTGGGTTAAAACATACTTTAATTGGATCATTAATTACAAGCTTCTTCTCTGAATATGGATATGGCAGAACAATGGGGGAAAAAATCACTCTTGCTCAGATGAAAAGGAAAATAATTTAAAACGCCAGATATGTTTACCAGTGTCTTGATGAAATATGTTTGTGAGCTATAGTGACAATACATGTTGAAAGGCATCTCTTTGACTTGATGTTGACATTCCACGGGGAGAGGCTCTGGGGCCAGGAAGTGCCATGGGGTCGAGCAGCTCAGCATCCTTCCCCCAGCTAGTCCACTCACCAGTGGGGTGAGCTTGGACAAGTGGACACCATTTTCGGTAACAGTTACTCCGGCCTGCTCTTTCGTTCTGCCACAGGTATGGCAGTTCATTTAAATGCCTGTCTTGACCTTAGGAATCAACCATCCTTTCCAAGCACAGTCACAATGTGGCTACAATTTACTACTCTCACAAATCAATTGCTTTGTTGCTAACTTTACTCAGTGTTGTCTCCAAGGAAGCTTCAATGCAATGGCACAAACTTAGGCACTGCAACTCAGAACAAAGATTCCATCATTTTATTAACTCCCAGTATGTCCGTTCAATGATCCTCAAGTTCTTAGCCCTGTAGCCTCCCCTATCCTGTAGTCACACTACTTTTAACAATAATAACTTTAAATCTTAGCTTAACCACATAGAAGTCAGACAAGAATGATGTGGAAGTTTTAGTGTAGAGTATATAGTGAAACTGGGCTTCCCTGGTGGCTCAGCGGAAAAGAAGCCGCCTGCCAATGCAGGTTTGATCCCTGGGTCGGGAAGATCCCCTGGAGGAGGAAATGGCAACCTACTCCAGTTTCTGCTGGGAAATCCCATGGACAGAGGAGCCTGGCGGGTTACAATCCATGGGGCTGCAAAACAGTGGGACCCGACTTAGGGACTACACAACAACAGCAGTGAAACTGCCAAAAAAGTTAATGCAAGCATGGACAAGACGAATAAACAAGGACGCATAAGCAAGCACTTGCCAACTCATATAAAACTGTCACAACAAATGTAGACAAGCAGAGGCCTGGTCAGGGAAGACGGTGTGATGAAGGGCTTGTGTACCTCAATAAACGTTAGTTACTGGGTGTGCTCTTCACCTTAGAGCCTGTGCTAGATTTTGGAGGAAAGGATGAAATAAAAAAGTTGCTGTCCTTTTTGGCCTCATAGCTCATTGGAGGAGTAAACAAGTAAATGAACCGTAATCACGCAACGTGATAAGAGAAACCACAGGTGTAGGAACAAGTGTTACGAGTGCAGTTAGAAGACCCACTCAGACGCCGAGTGGACCACTAGACTCATAGGTGACGTCTGAGAAGGAAATGTATAAAGGGGCTGCAGAACCTCAGTTCTTCTAGAAAATTAACAACATGGAGAGAGGTGTGGGGAGGAGACAGTGGGGAGGCAGAGAGATTACTTGAGCTCGATGCCTCAGTTCAGCTGATTTGATGACGACGCCCTGATCTAAAGGAAGGATGGTGGAGGCAAGAAGGCTGGAGCAGATTCGGCAGCTACTTTGGAGGTACGGATGACACAGCTTGCCAACCTAGCGTGGTAGGTGTAGTAGAAAGAGAAATTTTAGATGCATCTTGCCATTGTTGAGAAGGCAATGCAAGATGCATTACAAGATTTAGAGGAGGGGTTACATGAGCTTGTTTCAACATATTTATATGGTTTAACATATTAATATGTTTTTCTCAAGGTCCTCGTGTCAAATGCAGAGTGTCATTCCAAATGAGAAGTTGGACCAGGAAGTACAGACTTGGGAACAATCCAATCCATGGGCACAGACTGAAGTCATGTGCAAACAGACAGGACTGGTGTTTCGATCTTGAATAACGGATTAAGGGACTGGTCAGATTGGTACTTAAAAAGAACTGAGTATCTTATGAGAGTTTTTCCTAAGCTGAAGCCCCCAGGGTCTTGGTTCACTGTTGAAGTTTCATCACCAGAGATGCTTAAGCAGAGGCTGAATCTGCCAGGATATTGTTCAAGTGATTTAAATATCACATGCAGTATGGACCAGATGATCTTTACAGTCACTTCCCAAGTCTAAGATTCTGGAATTCTGTGCCTCTGTGATAGAAAATGCAGCTTTTTTCCACTTCACTTTCTTTGGCAGCCATCACTGATGCTTGCTGAGGTTGGAGCCTCAATTAAAAGGGAACTGGAAAGGATATAGGGATGGACTTCTGCCAAGGAGTTAGGTCTGTGGCTAATGAATGATCTGTCTGTGGTAGTGAAGAAGGAAGCCAGTTCCTAGGACAATACCTTTCCGCCTGTCTCCACCCCTCCCAGAACTATGAAGAGCTAAGGGCAAATGAATGGGAAACACATGAATGAAGTTTACTTTGAAATATCTATGGATTTAAGGATTAGGGGTAAAAACACTTGAGTAAACCACACATTGGGTTTTGCTGACCCCCAAATATCTGAATATAATTTATAGACCTTTTGATGAACTCGCACTACTGCTGGGCCTGCGCATCTATTAAATGTAGCAAGGAAAAGAGTAGGGTGTAAGCCAAGTAATATTAGCCTTGAATTCTACCCTTGCATGGAAAATCAGTTCTACAAAGGAATTTGTGATGGCAGGAAGTTGCTTTAAAAAGCATTGTCTGACTATTACCCTAGAGGAAAAAATAACCAGTACCCAGATAAAATAATCAATATACTGAAGAGCTTTTCAATACATTTGACCCAAGCTATTATTTACCTGGCCTATAGCTCTTAAATGTTCCAAAGACCCATGATGTGTTCTTCAGACATCAATTCTGGCTATTTCAGGCAGGAAGAACAATATATGTAGAACCCACAAGACCCTGGGGGGTGGGGGGGACAGCAGGCCATGCACATAAGATTTGGCTGCAGTGAAAATGAATTTGAAAAGTGAAGTGAAATACAAGTTAGGAGTAAAGTAAATGGTTTGGAATCACACTCTCTGTCAACAGTTATGGAAGGGAAAAGAAAAAGAGTGGGATAAAAGAGAACAAGAGAAAGCATGGACATAGAATATTGATAAAGTTGCTTCATTAATCAACAAATCAGGCACTGTTCTAGGAGCCTGGGATAATCAGTCCTGAAACAAAGATCCCTGTCTTTATGGAAATTACATTCTAGCAGAGGGAGATAGACAATAAGCCATAAATAAAACAAATAACAAAACCATATAATATGTCAAGGACTTTTAATGCCATGAGGGGAATAGACAGCAAGGTAAGGGGATTCCGGGGGGTTGGGGGCAA
Organism: Oreotragus oreotragus; assembly: GCA_006410675.1. Lineage (NCBI taxonomy): Eukaryota > Metazoa > Chordata > Mammalia > Artiodactyla > Bovidae > Oreotragus > Oreotragus oreotragus. Next base: position 151,785 of record SJYX01006705.1, on the reverse strand, counting down.
GTGCAATGCCTAATAGGCTGCTTAGAGTGAGCCTTACCGAGAAAGTGAGACTGAGCAAAGATTTGAGGGAGGCGAAGAAGTGTGTCAAGCAGATCTCCGGAGAGCATTCTAAGACAAAAAGGGTGTCCAGTGTGTTCAAGGAACAGAACAGAGGCCAGCTCAAACTACTAACATCTATTGATTCATCAGATGATTATTGGGTACCTATACTATGCCAAGGGCTATGCCAGGTACTGCAGAGAGAAAAATTAATCCCCAAATTCAGAAGCTATGAAGGAGACATGGTATAAAAAACCATGTGATTTGGCCTTGCCATCGTGCCTTCTTTACCCTAGGGTATTTTTAACCCCCTTTCCCCTAGTCTTCCTCTTTCTCATCTCCTTACTCCATGGCCCCCCTTTCTGCAGCCATTTCTCTTCTCAGTCACAATGGTCCCTCCTTTCTTTTCTCTTCTCTCTATTCTGCCCCTTCCTCATCCTAGCCTCTGTCTCCTCCTTTCCACTTCTTTCTTGCTTCTTTCAGGATTTTTTTTTTTATCTTTGACTTTCTGTAGCTTAAGAGTGATACTCCTAGGCATAGTTTTTTTGGCATTTATCCTGCTTAGTGTTCACTGAGCTTCCTGGATTTGTGGTTTAAGGTCTGAATTTAATTTGAGGGAAATTCTCCGTCATATTTCTTCTGTTTCTTTCTCTTTCTTCTCCTTTTGGTAATCCCATCATGCATCTGTTATACTTTTAGCCATTATCCCACAGTCCTTGGATATCTGTTTTTTCAGTCTTTGTTCTCTTTACTTTTGGGTTTCTGAGGATTCTATTGATACGTCTTCTAGGTCACAGGTTCTTTCCTCAGCTGTGTCTAGTCTACTAATAAGCCCATCAAAAACATTCTTCATTTCTGTTACAGTGTTTTTATTGCTAGCACTTCTTGGCTCTTTCTAAGGATTTTCATCTCTCAGTTTATACTGCCCATTTGTTCTTGTATGATGCCTACTTTATCCATTAAAATCCTTAGCATATTAATCATAGTTGCTTATTTATTTTAAAATATTTATTCGGCTGTGCTAGGTTTTAGTTGTGGCACCTGGGATCTCCAAGCGTCATTGAAGCATATGGGATCTTTAGTTGGGCATGCAAACTCTTAGTTGTGGCATATGGAATCTTCAAGCTTCATTGCAGCATACGGGATCTTTAGCTGGGCACGCTAACTCTTAGTTGCAGCATGTGGGATGTAGTTCCCTGACTAGAGATTGAACCTGAGCCCCCTGTCTTTGGAGTGTGGAATTCACTGGATCACTGGGGAAGACCCATCATAGTTGTTCTAAATTCCCAGTCTGATAATCCCAATATCCTTACCATGTCTGGCTCTGATCCTTGCTCTGTCTCTTCTAATTGTGCTTGTTGTCTTTTGGTATGCCTTGTGATTTTTTTTTTTTTTCTTGATAGGTGGACATGATGTACTGAATAAAAGGAACTGCTATAAAAGGCCTTTAGTAATATGGTGGTGAGGTGTGAGGGGAGGAGAAATGTTCTATAGCCCTATGATTAGGACTATAGACACTTCAATCTTTCAGTGAGACTGTGCTTCTGGATCATGAACTTCCTAAGTGTTTCTCAGGCTTCTCCCCTCTTCCCCGTAGGCAGGACAGAAAGGCTAGAGCCAGCTGGAGTTAGTTATGTCCCTCCTCCCAGGTCAGTTAGGTTCTGATGATACCCCAGCAGGTTGCTGCTGCTGCTGCTAAGTCGTTTCAGTTGTGTCCGACTCTGTGCAACCCCATAGACAGCAGCCCACCAGGCTCCCCCGTCCCTGGGATTCTCTAGGCAGGAACACTGGAGTGGGTTGCCATTTCCTTCTCCAACGCATGAAAGTGAAAAGTGAGAGTGAAGTCACTCAGTCGTGTCTGATTCTTAGCGACCCCATGGACTGCAGCCTACCAGGCTCCTCCGTCCATGGGGTTTTCCAGGCAAGAGTACTGGAGTGGGTTGCCAATGCCTTCTCCAACCCCAGCAGGTTAGGCTCTGGCTAGTTTCCCTTAAGGTCAGGCCTTGTCAAGAGCTGAGTGTTCGGGTGTATCTCACAATAGTTCCTTTTCTTTTCCCTCTGCTGGAAGCAGGAAGGAATGTTTCTCTGAAATTTACTGTGGGAATCTGGTTGAGCTCCTGCAGGTAAAGCTCAAAATATTGTGGGAACCTCTCTATGCCCAGGCCACCCTGGATTTCTTCACTCTCAGGTTATCCTTACCGAGCCTCCAGCAATCCATCAACTAGCGTTGAGGTTACACACACCCCCTCCCCTCCGCCCATGGTACTGGTTCCTATGGTGGTTTCCACTCAGGAGACTCTCTCCAGTGTATTTGTTATTCTGGTATCTGCTGGGTGGCCTCACTGGCCTTGGGGCAGCAGCATGCTCTATGTTCTCCACTCTCACATGGATCCAAGAGGAGGTGATGATTTCTCAATCTGTTCAGCTTTTTACTTGTTATGATTGAGTTGCAAACCCCAAGTTCCTCATACATGGAACCAGAAAAACCTCTGTCTCTCTACCTCACAGACTTGTTTAAATGTCTCAAATATCATTTAAAAGAATACATTCTTCTCAATTTACAATATTTCTGATTGAAATGATAAATAATAAAAATAATGATAAAAGCTAAAATTAAATATCTTAAAATCCATTACTGATTTAAAGAGATGGAATAATCAAGGCTTCAAGCCAAAATTTAGACTGACAACATCTGATACCCCAAGCCCAGTGGCCTGGCAGAACTAATGATCACAAATGAAATTCACAGTGGAAAAAGCTAAAATCAGTAACATTGGTTATGAAAAAAGCTTACACACAAAACCAGAATTTAGTGATTCTGTACCTCTCCTCGCTCTTTGGGGTCTTCTTTGTTTTCTTTGGGAGGTCCACTGGGAGCCTTAGAAAGAGGTTCCCAAGAAATTTCTAACCTCTGCTTCAGTCTCACTTTTATTTTTGAAAATTTCCAGATATCTTCTAGTTACTTTAGAATATATTGGGAAAATTGAGAAAAATAGAGTTTTTTTCATATGCAAAAGAAGGTATTCTTTCAATCAACAGCTTATTTTATGAAATATACAATGTCACCGTGGCAGACTCTATGGGCAATGAAATGCATAATCCTTGTATCCCAGAAATGGAAAATTTCCATAAGCTTTACCAAAAGAAGAACATCAAATCTGAGTTTCTACAAAACCAATGATCATCCAAGCAGTATTTAATGCCTTCTCTTCTGGGAAAGACAGATGTACAAGAACTTTAGTAATTACCAAATGTCAAAATAATATTGAACAGAATAAACATTTGCCTAAATCAAGGTTCTCTTGAGGATCAGTTACATATAACAAGAACAACTGACAAATCAAGCATGAGGAGAGTTGGGACTTATTTTCTGTCTCCTGATAAATTATATAGGGAATGAATAACTCCCGCTGTGATGATAAGAATATCCAGGTCATGTCTGCTTAAAGATCTGTGGGATAAAAATAATATCCCTGACCTGCCTCTTGCGAAACCTGTATGCAGGTCAGGAGGCAACAGTTGGAACTGGACATGGAACAACAGACTGGTTCCAAATAGGAAAAGGAGTACGTCAAGGCTGTATATTGTCATCCTGCTTATTTAACTTATATGCAGAGTACA
>SJYX01006705.1:121607-133672 GCA_006410675.1 Oreotragus oreotragus | reverse complement strand
GAATGGATAAGAAGGCTGTGGTACATATACACAATGGAGTATTACTCAGCCATTAAAAAGAATACATTTGAATCAGTTCTAATGAGGTGGATGAAACTGGAGCCGATTATACAGAGTGAAGTAAGCCAGAAAGAAAAACACCAATACAGTATACTAACACATATATACGGAATTTAGAAAGATGGTAATGATAACCCTGTATGTGAGACAGCAAAAGAGACACAGATGTATAGAACAGACTTTTGGACTCTGTGGGAGAGGGAGAAGGTGGGATGATTTGGGAGAATGGCATTGAAACATGTATACTATCATGTAAGAAATGAATCGCCAGTCTAGGTTTGATACAGGATACAAGATGCTTGGGGCTGGTGCACTGGGATGACCCAGAGAGATGATACGGGAAGGGTGGTGGGAGGCGGGTACAGGATTGGGAACTCATGCACATCTGTGGTGGATTCATGTCAATGTGTGGCAAAACCAATACAGTATTGTAAAGTAATAATAATAAAGAAAACTGGATTCACACTCTGTCTCTTTTTAGAAGGAATCTCTCATATGGAGTTCAATAAAAGCTAAAGTGAATCAGTTTTAGTTCACTTCTATGTATAAGTTTTACTGATCAGTGATCAACTAAAGCTGGTTAGAATTTAGTAACACCAATTAGAATGCAAAGGAAGTTGCCAAGACATTTGCCCTGAAGGAGGAGAAAAGTCACTGATCTGTTCAGCTCAGTTTAGTCGCTCAGGCATGTCCGACTCTGAACTGCAGCATGCAAGGCCTCCCTGTCCATCACCAACTACAGGAGTTCACCCAAACCCATGTCCATTGAGTCAGTGATGCCATCCAATCATCTCATCCTCTGTCGTCCCCTTCTCCTCCTGCCCTCAATCTTTCCCAGCATCAGGGTCTTTTCAAATGAGTCAGCTCTTCGCATCAGGTGGCCAAAGTACTGGAGTTTCAGCTTCAACATCAGTCCTTCCAATGAACACCCTGGACTGATCTCCCTTAGGATGGACTGGTTGGATCCTCTTGTAGTCCAAGGGACTCTCAAGAGTCTTTTTCAACACCACAGTTCAAAGGCATCAATTTTTCGGTGCCCAGCATTCTGTATAGTCCAACTCTCACATCCATACACAACCACTGATCTGTAGATTGGTTCAAAAAGGCCTTTTAGCATAATCTCAATTATCCACCATTAAAGAAGGGAAGAAGGAACTAAACGAATGCATCTTTAAGTCTTCAGCTTCAACATGACATGAGCCTATGAAATTGCTTTCCGCCTTAAAACTAATCTATTAGTACTAAGACTTGCCTATTCAGTTCAGTTCAGTTCAGTTCAGTCACTCAGTCATGTCCAACTCTTTGCTACCCCATGAATCGCAGCACGCCAGGCCTCCCTGTCCATCACCATCTCCCAGAGTTCACTCAGACTCACATCCATTAAGTCCATGATGCCATCCAGCCATCTCATCCTCGGTCATCCCCTTCTCCTCCTGCCCCCAATCCCTCCCAGCATCAGAGTCTTCACCAATGAGTCAACTCTTCTCATGAGGTGACCAAAGTACTGGAGTTTCAGCTTTAGCATCATTCCTTCCAAAGAAATCCCAGGGCTGATCTCCTTCAGAATGGACTGGTTGGATCTCCTTGCAGTCCAAGGGACTCTCAAGAGTCTTCTCCAACACCACAGTTCAAAAGCATCAATTCTTCGGTGCTCAGCCTTCTTCACAGTCCAACTCTCACATCCATACATGACCACAGGAAAAACCATAGCCTTGACTAGACGGACCTTAGTCGGCAAAGGAATGTCTCTGCTTTTGAATATACTATCTAGGTTAGTCATAACTTTTCTTCCAAGGAGTAAGCGTCTTTTAATTTCATGGTTGCAGTCACCATCTGCAGTGATTTTGAAGCCCCCCAAAATAAAGTCTGACACTGTTTCCACTGTTTCCCCATCTATTTCCCATGAAGTGATGGGACCAGATGCCATGATCTTTGTTTTCTGAATGTTGAGCTTTAAGCCAACTTTTTCGCTCTCCTCTTTCACTTTCATCAAGAGGCTTTTACTGATTGGAAAACATTTAGATTCTCTTTTGGGCTCAACTGCTCTGCTTCTGGGAATTTCCAGGTGCTAAAGAATCTGCCTGCCAAGCAGGAGATGAGGGTTTGGTCTGTGGGTCAGGAAGATCACCTGGAGAAGGAAATGGCAACCCACTCCAGTATTCTTGCCTGGGAAATCCCATGGAGAGGAGCCTGGTAGGTTACAGTCCATGGGGTCATAAGAATTGGACACAACTGAGCAACTGAGCAGCAGCAGCAGCTCTGCTTCTAGATTTCCTTTTCATGATTTTCATTTCATGATTTTCTTCCCCATCGATTCTTTCCAAGGTCATACTCTTGCTGAGCAGTAATATCTAGACATGTTTTTAGTTGTGATTTCTCTTTGCAAACACACATAGCCTGGGAGTAAATTGTGTGTTCCGGATGATAGCTGGCATTATCCCTGATGGCCTCCAAGCAGAGAGTGAATGCCTCATTTTGACATGGCTCTTATTTTCCTATTTCACACATCTAGGAGATCCTAGGTGCTCACTTCCTGCCTGACTTCCCTCAGCCATACCTTTAACCTTGGCAATGCAAGTGAAGCATAAGCACTCTGAAATGTTGCAGCATCTTTTGTTTCAGTGTTCAATGTTACTAGTACCCATTCCAAGAAGTGTGATAAATAATTCCTCTACTGTAATGATGAGATTGTGAGTTAATTTTATATATATAATTATGCTATATATTCTGCTCAAATTACTTTAAAACCAGAATCTCGAGTTTGTAAAGCACATGGTGATGTTATACCTTTTCATGGCTTCCATCTTTTTGATAGAATTTATCATTTCTCCATATTTATCCACACTTAGGCCTTAACTGGAGAAGGCAATGGCACCCCACTCCATTACTCTTGCCTGGAAAATCCCATGGACGGAGGAGCCTGGTAGGCTGCAGTCCATGGGGTCGCTAAGAGTCCGACACAACTGAGTGGCTTCACTTTCACTTTTCACTTTCATGCATTGGAGAAGGAAATGGCAACTCACTCCAGTGTTCTTGCCTGGAGAATCCCAGGGATGGGGGAGCCTGGTGGGCTGCTGTCTATGGGGTCACACAGAGTCAGACACGACTGAAGTAACTTAGCAGTAGCAGTAGCAGGCCTTAAATAATGGGCTTCCCAGATGGTGCTAGTGGTAAAGAACCTACCTGCCAAGGCAGGAGATACAAGAGATGTGGTTGGTTCCCTGGGCTGGGAAGATCCCCTGGAGGAGGACATGGCAACCCACTCCAGTATTCTTCCTAGAGAATCCCATGGACAGAGGAGGCCAGCGGGCTGCAGTCTATGGGGTCACAAAGAGTTGGACACGACTGAAGCAACTTAGCACAACACAGCACACAGGCCTTAACTCTCTTTTCTGACTAAGTAATTAATGTGAGAATAAAAAAACCCAATTCCTACAAAATCTATGAGTTGATGCCTGCCTTGATCTCTAACCTTCATTTATACCATATTCTTTCTTGCTCCCTAAGCCAATTGGCTATTTGATTGTTCCTAAAATTGATTATGGGTTTTCCTGCCTCAGAGCTGTAGCATTTTCCACTCTATACCAGGAATGTTCTTTCCCTGTTTTCATGTGGCTGGATTCTATGTTCCATCAGCTTGAGGTAAGCCAGCACCTCTGTATGGAAGCCTCACCACTGTTGCATTATTTTCTGTCAGAGACCCTGATAGAAAATAAGCTCCTTTTGCTGTCATTCAATTGTTCATTGTCTGGATCTTCTATGAGAAAGCAAAGAGTTAGGAAACAAGAACTTCTTTGTCATGCTCACTGCTGTTTCCTCCTGCCTGGTACCTAATATGTTAGTGGTTAAAAAAAAAAAAAATTGTTGAATAAATGAATAAAAGTGAGTTGCTGCTTGTATGTATCAGAACACATCTTCTAGAGAAGCAAATACCCTTTTACTCCTTCAATATTCTTACTGACCTAAAATTTCTCTATGTTATCCACGATTTTTGCCCTCCTGTCTAGAAGGAGATAAGCCTTTCTTTCCAAGGTTTTTCTTCTAGCCCATCTCTTCTCAGATCTTCTATCGATTAGCTCCTCTTTACCTGTTTAAGTCTTCTATTATCTTGAAATTATCTTTCCCTGAACTTGAGATCAAGATTGAAGACTAAAGGCTCTCTTTCTTGAAATCAACCAAGAATAAGAGGAATGAGAAACAAAGAGACCAACTGGAGAAGGAAACATCCCTAATCCAAACATCACTCTACTCAACAGGCTGCCAAGTGTTAGGGAACTTGAACTGGGCCAGGAAGAGACTCTGATGTAAGAAACAAGATCAGAGGGCTCTGTGGTCCAGTGAGCAGAACAGAGAGATCCTCCAGGTGGCCCACTGTAAGAGACATGCAGTGACCTTTGCTGGGAACCGGAGGTCTGAGGTGCATGGGAGCCTTGAGGAAATGTTCAGGGGTCAGAGGTGATGATGTTCAGTGTGGAAGTGGGCCAGTATGGTATCTCTTCAAAAAGCAGGATGTGGTCATCCTGCTTTTTGGGAGTAAACAAGACAGGATCTGTAATAACCAGCCTGAAGGGAGTGCTCCTGCTCACCTGATGAAGACCAAGCTTCCTATCACTGTACAGCAGGACTGGGAGCAATACAAATCAAGGAGAGAGAAATGACTCTGGCCCAGAAAGAAGCCATTCTCCAGGGGAGAGCAGTGGTGGGAAACAGAAATTCAAGCTGCCCTTTATAAGTTCCTAGCCTGTCTCCAGTTCTAGCTTTTCATACAAAGCTAGACAGGAAGGACAAACAGATTTAAGGATGAGTAATCATTTTAAAAAAAAGCATGAAACATATTCATAGATACCACAATAAAAAGGAGAGAGAAAAACCTGAATATGACCAAAATGGGAGAGGGCAACTGAACAAGGCAAACCAGAAAATGTATTCATTAATTTATGATCAAATAATTATCTGTTTAAAAAAAGCAGTCAAAGAGGAAAAATTGGGACTTAAAGAAGAGATGATAGAGCAAGAGGATAAAAGTGAGTGGATAGAATTATTGAAAGAAATAAAATATAAAAATTAAAACCACATAAAACTGAAAGTCACATTATAAGCAGTAAAAGGAAAAACTGCCTGTGGTGTAGACAGTGGGGGTTTAGCTCTCTGCAGTCTAGAGGACTAGATACACTGAGAAACCTTCCTGCTGTGAAACGCTAGGTCCTAAATAAATTATGACAAATATACTTTCAAATATATTGCTGAGCGGACAAGAAAGGAAGGGAAATCACTAGGAGCCGAAAAACCCATGCAGACAAAAAAAGAACAGGAAAAACCTGAACAGTAGCAAACATAGAAACTGAGCTTGCCCCAGAGGCAAATGGCAACACTAAAATCTGAGCGTTCTGTGAACTATGGCCACAGAGATGGATGACAATGGCCTTAGGCCCATGCAAATTTGTAGAACAGGTCTTGAACCTGAAAGGCTTGGCCCACAGAGGGCCCATACCTTCTGTGAAGGGATAGGCTACAGAAAGTGCCCTTCATCAGTTCATTTCAGTTCAGTTCAGTTCAGTTGCTCAGTTGTTTTCCGACTCTTTGTGACCCCATGAACCACAGCACGCCAGGCCTCCCTGTCCATCATAAACTCCTGGTGTCCACCCAAACCCATGTCCATCGAGTCAGTGATGCCATCCAACCAACTCATCCTCCGTTGTCCCCTCTCCTCCTGCCCTCAATCTTTCCCAGCATCAGGGTCTTTTCAAATGAGTCAGCTCTTCGCATCAGGTGGCCAAAATATTGGAGTTTCAACTTCAACATCAGTCTTTCAGTGGACACCCAGGACTGATCTCCCTTAGGATAGACTGGTTGGATCTCCTTGCAGTCCAAGGGACTCTCAAGAGTCTTCTCCAACACCACAGTTCAAAAGCATTAATTCTTCGGCACTCAGCCTGCTTTAGAGTCCAACTCTCACATCCATACATGACTACTGAAAAAACCATAGCCTTGACTAGATGGACCTTTGTTGCCAACATTTGTTGACAAATGTCTCTGCTTTTTAATATGCCATCTAGGTTGGTCATAACTTTCCTTCCAAGGAATAAGCGTCTTTTAATTTCATGGCTGCAATCACCATCTGCAGTGATTTTGGAGCCCAGAAAAATAAAGTCAGCCACTGTTTCCCCATCTATTTGCCATGAAGTGATGGGACCGGATGCCATGTCAGGGTTACATAAATTATTTTCTATTTCTAACTGCTAAGATTGTTTTAATCAAAAGGCTTCATTTCACTGGAATTTATTCTGCACCTAGATCTTCCATTTACCTCCTTTATCTTTGTATTCATGGAAGCTACATGCGGTAATTAAGCAAGTTTTCCAAAGTCAGAAAACAAATTGTATACTTATGTCAATTAACTGTAATGCATACTGTAGTACTTTCTCCCAGATTTCCTCTGCAGGGCCTGTGCATCCACCCTGCAGATGTTGGGAATATCCATTGCTGGCCACTGCCAGCTACATCCCTCATTATAATTGCCCTTAGCTGCAGGGAAAGGTCTTGCCTAAAGCCATGCCCCTTTCCCAGGGGCAGTCTAATAAATCCAAGGACATAGAGATCCAGCTGCTTCGCCTCAATTTAAGGCAACTCTGAAGGGTCATTTCTGCTCTAGAGCTCCCAGGATGTCTGTTACAAGCTGTTCACAGGGAGGCCCATCTAAGACCATGCTATTCATGTATAAGTGCAATAGCCAGACATTTTAAAATATGAAAATATATGTTGTAAATCAACCAGCATACAGAAATGTACAAAAATACTTTGCAATCTCACCCTGTACTTTAGTCATTGCCAAAAGGACGGTTATATCCTTCAGGACTTTTTCCCAAGCATGTTAAATGCATTCCATATATTATTTTACAAAATCAGGTCATACTATACCTAGTCTTATGCAATTTAATTTCAAAATATTTTAAAGAGATATCCCATTTTTCTGAAGCACCTCATAGTACCCCCACTGTATGCTATGTACCATCATTTATGTAAGCATTAACTAATAAATGGGGCTTCCCTCATAGCTCAGTTGGTAAAGAATCCTTCTGCAATACAGGAGACCCCAGTTTGATTCCTGGGCTAGGAAGATCCACTGGAGAAGGGATAGGCTACCCCAGTGTTCTTGGGCTTCCCTTGTGGCTCAGCTGGTCAAGAATCCGCCTGCAATGCAAAAGACCTGGGTTTGATCCCTGGGTTGGGAAGATCCCCTGGAGAAGGGAAAGGCTATCCACTCCAGTATTCTGGCCTAGAGAATTTATAGTCCATGGGGTTGCAAAGAGTTGGACATGACTGAGCAACTTTCAATTTCAACTAATAAATGTGTACATTCATTCCAATTATCACAATTTTGAATAATGTTGCAATGGACATGTTATGTGTATGGTTCTTGCACCTATATAAGAACCTCAGGGGAATAAATGACTAGATGTGAAGCTCTTGGATCCCAGGTCACCACTGTCTGTCAAGCTGACTTTCACAAAGGCTCCTGTGTCATTCTCCACTCTCAGCACCCTTGGTCTTTACTCCAGATCCAGGCCACCATGTTCCTCTCCTGGACTATTGTGGTTGCCTCTTGTCTTGACCCACTGGCTTCAGTGTCCTCTTAACTCTACTTCTCTTTTTTCGTGATCTCAGATTGTTTAAGTTATGAAAACATTTAAGAATTTCCCAGTTTAAAACTTCCAATGGCTCCCCCTTGTTTACCGAATAAAATAAAAACTCCCTCTGTGATGGGGCCACAAATTCTCCATGCAGTCTCTTTCCAGCTTCTTCCAGAAACCCAATTACCACACTACGTGTTGTTTTCCAAACTCACCATACACCTCTAAGTGCCCATTCCTTTGTGCTTTTTATAACCATAGATTAAAATTCATTACACTTTTTTTTTTTCAAACTTTAGGCTCAATCAGTGTTACTTCCGTTGTGCAGCTGTTTCCTGCACAGAGTAGGAACTCAGTGAATATTTGCTGAGTAAATACTTTTGTTTAATTAGTCTGGAAAAAGGAAGAGAAAAATGGATCAGAGATGGAGAAAAATTGCCAAAAATCATGGATCTAACACTACAGGACAGTAGCATGGAACAAGTTGGAAGAATCATTCTTCCCTTCAAAGTTAATAAGCGCATTAATGGAACTTCAAGCATCTCAACAAGGTTGAAGTGACCAGGTACACCTTCTTCCTGGCAAATTCACATCCAAAGGCCAGAGAAGCAATACTTATTTAGAACATGTGCTGGTCCTAACTGATACTTGGGTCTTGTCTTGCCCCATGAAGGCATGCTACCTTCCATACTCAAAGTTTAGTTGACAGGATCTCTTATTCTTATGTCATCTTTGAGATGCATGCTTTTCCCTACAACACCAGCTTGTGGGGCTGGGGCCCTCTGACCTACAGTCTCCAGACTCTCTATCCAGGGTCACACCCCATGTAACCCCTGTGCCTAAAGGCTGCAATGGGACCAATCACCTGGTTCCCTTGATTCTGGCTCTTCCCCAAGACTCAGGCATCTTTGCCTGGCCTGTTTGAAAACATGGAAATGATCAGTTTTTTTTAAATTAAAGTTTGCTTTTCTTTACTACCAACAGAATCCAAATTGCCTGGGGTTGGCCCCTATTGGTGGCAGTCTTCTTTGGTGAAGAGTGACGTTTGAAGGCTTATTATCACATTGGGTTGAGAGCATCCTAGAGGTGGTGGGCCTGGCAGGAAGGTGGTGTGCACTGTGAGAGGGCAGGGCACAGAAAAAGGGAGGCTCTGTGGGCAGACACTGCGTATCCCACATTCTGGTCATCTGCCAAATTTACAGAAATAGGGACAAAACACAGATCCCCTTATAACTGTGAAATCAGATCAGAAGTTAAAATCTTCCCATAAAGAGTATGAAACAAACAGACATAGATGGATCACTAATGGTCTGTCTCCAGGCTCACGCTCTTTTGCTATCTGGTTACCTTATGCCTTAAGCAGGTGAGGTGACTCCAGAAGGTGGGTCACTTTAGCATTCTAATAACTAATCCTCCTTTACGGGTTCAAAGTTGTGAATTGATCCATTTTAAACTGAATTCCATATCTAAATAAACTGAGCAAGGGTTCTCTTACTCTCTGTCAAGTGATGGTAAATAGGATAATTTAACAATCCAGGAACCTCACACAAGGCTACCTTATTATGTTAGAAAACCACTGCCAATTGATGAGCATTGATATGAGTTTCTTTCTTGAAAAACAATTTGGACTTTTAGTCATAAAATCCAACTCTTGCCATCTCTCTCTTTTTAATAAAAGGGGATTCTAGTCTAGTTATTTAATATGATTATATTAAAATGAATATTCACAGGATAGTTATAAGTACATAAGAGAGACAGCCAGCTAACTGCAACTTGAATTTAAAGTTCCACCTGAGAATAAAGAAAAATCTAAAGTAATCTAATTGAATGAAAGTTAATTATGTAAGTAATTAGCACGTCCTTTTGTAGAAGCATCCTAAATTAAGTAGCTATGTATCAATGATTACCTATATTCAGTGCCTCGGGTGTAGGATCAGAATGGCCTGACCAGAACACTACTGTAACAGTGGAAGACAAAGCCTGAACAAACAGATTAAAGATGCCCAAGAAGAATTTGTTAACAGGAGCAAACTGGTCATAATAGTGTTTAGGCTTATGGGTATTAAAGAATAAGGGTTATCTTCACAGGGCACCCAAAGCTGATGCTCTTGGACAATTCACATAGTGAAAAGGGAGGTGAGAGGCGGGTTAAGGATGCAGGGGACACATATTTACCTGTGGCTGATTCATGTTGATGTATGGCAAAAATCATCACAATACTGTAATTTTCCTCCAATTAAAATAAATTAATTAATAAAAAAAAAAAAAACTAAGTTAAAAAAAAAAGACTTGTCTTCAACTCTGTATAGAGGAGGGGGTCCTCTGGCCACCCAGGGCAGCATTCCAGTCTACCTAGCAAGTCAGTCCTTGGGATACAAAAGGATGGCTCAGATCATAGTAATTTGACTACCCACTGCTATCATCATCCAGTTATCCCCTGTGGCTTGATTTTGAGTTCGCCCAGGATTCTTCTGGCTACTCTTTGTTATCTTCAAAGTTGTTCTGCCCCTAGGAAAACCTTACAGAGACTCCAGTTGGCCTGACAACCTTTTATAAGCATAAATGACTTAATTACCTTTCTGAGCTACACTTCAGTCTATATTCATTTAGTTAGCAAAAGTTCACTTACTGAGAGAAGAATTCCTGTAAAATAGACTCACAAAATTGAGTGTCTGGGTCTTTGGTCCCTGGCTATAATGGTATTTGAGTACTGTCCCAGCTGGGACATCCACAAAAGGCCACTCACTGCCTTTGAATTGCTATAGAGATAAGAGAGGGAGGAAGCTAAGGTTTTCTGTGTTTTGTTTATTTTAGATTTATGCACGAACAATGAAAACATGCAGCAAGTTCTATCCACAGTTTGCAATAGGAAAAGACCCTTTGCAGAGGTTGGTGTGTTTGTTTTTTAGTATCATAACAACATGCCAATGTTCCTTCTTTTTCCTGCTATGAACAATTTATCCATTAAATTCAGAGCATGACCATCCTAAATGAAAATACATCTGCAAATGAGAACACATGTGCAGTTTTCCTATTACAAAAGCAACAAATGCTTGTTGTGGCAAGTTGTATGGATTTTCGTTTTTGCCTTTAAATCATTCTGTGATGATCTACGCTGTATAAACAAAGAGGAAGGAGTCAAAAAGCAAATCATCTTTGGAACCAAAATGGCTCAAAGATGTTTGCCTGCAGCCAGAGCATCAGCAATCCATCTGCCTGACAGCACTTCAGGAGTTTTTCCCTTGGCATTTCGTCTACCTGAACTCCCTGTCATCTGCGAAGGCCCCCCTCGAGAACAGCTGACCAATTACGGATTTTTTTTGTTTTTTGGGGGGTTCAAGAACCCTTCTCGTCAATTAAGAACCAGGAGGTTCTACTAAACTAATTACTTTGAGGATCAGCATCTCAGGAAGGTGCCAAGAATGGGGAGAAACATCTGTTTTGATGCTGAGCTGCTCGCAGAGCAAAGAGACTCAAAGAAAATCTACTTCATATGGATGATCTCCTAGCCTCAGAGCTTTCTTTCTTTCTCCTCCTTACTGCCATTTTTGCTTGAGACTCTTCAGGCACATCAAACATTTCTGACAATATGACAGGCATTATTCTCTAGACAGGACTGAGCAAAACAAAAAGGGGCTCTGAAGGCCAGCACGGCAGCAGCTTCCCCTCCTCCGTGCTCCAGTCCTCTTGCTGGCATCACAGTTTGTAGGGATGAGGGTGCAGCAACTGTGTACTGCCGTTTGTTTTTATGAGATCCCCTAACAGAGCCAGACATCCTGGAATGTGAAGTCAAGTGGGCCTTAGGAAGCATCACTATGAACAAAGCTAGTGGCGGTGATGGAATTCCAGTTGAGCTGTTTCAAATCCTGAAAGATGATGCTGGGAAAGTGCTGCACTCAATATGCCAGCAAATTTGGAAAACTCAGCAGTGGCCACAGGACTGGAAAAGGTCAGTTTTCAGTCCAATCCCAAAGAAAGGCAATGTCAAAGAATGCTCAAACTACCACATAATTGCACTCATCTCACATGCTAGTAGAGTAATGCCCAAAATTCTTCAAGCCAGGCTTCAGCAATACGTGAACCGTGAACTTCCAGATGTTCAAGCTGGTTTTAGAAAAGGCAGAGGAACCAGAGATCAAATTGCCAACCTCCGCTGAATCATGGAAAAAGCAAGCGAGTTCCAGAAAAACATCTATTTCTGCTTTATTGACTATGCCAAAGCCTTTGACTGTGTGGATCACAATAAACTGTGGAAAATTCTGAAAGAGATGGGAATACCAGACCACCTAACCTGCCTCTTGAGAAATCTGTATGCAGGTCAGGAAGCAACAGTTAGAACTGGACATGGAACAACAGACTGGTTCCAAATAGGAA